>PVJD01003008.1:0-178453 GCA_004026545.1 Mormoops blainvillei | reverse complement strand
AGACTTTGGAAAACCAAAGTCATACACTTATCCCATACTTACTTGAATTTGCAAACTGCCAAGTGGTAGGAAAATATTAACTTGTACTTTTAAGGAACCTTCTTGTGCAAGTAGCTTAATTAACTTTAATAATGACCTACACAAACTTTATGATGAGCTATTGGTCCGTTTTTCTGATGTCCTGGGCCATCACTGGTATACTTTGCCTTTAGAATAATAGCAATAATGTATATTTACTGAACACAGGCACAGTTCTAAGCCCTTTACATGTATTAACTCATTTAATATTCGCAACATCTCATGGGGTTCATAGGATTATTGCCCTCATTTCACAGACGAGGAAATGAGGCACGGACGCTCACCCGAGGTTACATGGCTGGTTAATGTTAGCACTGAGGCTGAAACCCAAGCAGCCTGCTCCACGGTCTGCATTCTAAACACCATTTTGCATTGAGTTTAATCATCCTGAAATGATCAGCAACAAAGTAGAAAACAATCTATTTATTTTTTTACCTCAATAATCTTTTTCATGATGTTATTGACTCGGGCAGCAAACATCCATGAATTCCTGATCTATTAATATTAGTCATTTTAGAACATAATTTACTGAATCCCTAGCACATGCAAAGTGGCAGACATTTGAGAGGACTATGAGGAGGCATGACAAATAGTGTGTGTTCTCAAGTAGTGTAAAACTCTTTGGCTTCTTCTCACCCCCCAAAAAGGGAATAAAAAAATGAAACAACATTAAAATATATATATATTTCCAATTATCCCTGGAAGCCAGGCTCTTTTAATACTCACTGTCTTTGGTATAAAAAGGCTCTTGGCCAGGTGCTGACTGATTGCTGAGACCAGTTCAGGTGACAGCCTGCCAGGTGGTCTCCGGAGTCAAAGGCAGGAGGAACGCCTGGGCCACCTCCAGTACTGGCCTGAGATGAGACCAAGAAGTTGCTCTCCTGACCGCTCACCCACACCTCTCTTCTCTCCTCTCCCAACCTCAACACAGGCCCCCAGGCCCCAGATTAACTTTGAAAACAAAACCAAAAACTCCACTGTGCAGCTCTTCGCCACAAACCAGATGAGAGAGAGGGCGTGGCTCAAATCGAGTTTCTGAGAGCTCACATCTTACTGGGCTGTTCCATGTTAGGTTGCTTCCATTTCAACAGAGGATGGTCATTTGGCCTAAGGAGGGGATGTACCTCATCACCGCCCTACCTGGGCCCTACCACACTCTTCATTCCTGATCTCACCCCCCACCCCCCAGAAAAAAGTAGCCAAAGAAACAAACAGGTCTGTCCTGGAGAAATGTTGTACACTCCTGCTCAAGGCAAAGGTTGATACAGTCTGGGGCTTCCTAGGCGAGAGAATGTACGTAAAGAATAACGGCAGCTTCCTTAAGTGCCTGACTAATTCCTAGGGAAAAAAGGCTGCAAAAGAAATCGAGGTCAGAGACCTATGACAAGGACCAGGTCGGGGAAGGGCTTTTGGCTTTTCCTTCTCACTCTGGGCCACAGTCTCTCCTGCTGAGATAAAATGGTTTTAGCAAAGTATCAAGTAAACCCTTCATGTGGTTGGCTCCTGGGAGCAAGTCATTTTCCATTTAGAGTCTTGGCTTTATGTTAAACTCTGGGAGACAATGTCCCCTGGACTCCTTTGGCATGGCTCACTGCCTGCCCTCCTCCTGACCAGCTCTCCCACTGGCCCAAAGTACGGACCTGTGGTTTTAGACCAGCTCCCTGAGGTCGCTTCCATTTATTAACACAGTGTGGACCTAGAAGCTGGTTAAACAGTCATCCTGGGCCAGAGCGGTCTATGGGCTTAGGTGGTATCCTGAGCATTAGTCTGAGAGTGTTTCTGTCTGTAGTAGTAGGCCTGCTTTTATCAGAGAACTGTTGACATTCTCCAGGGCAAATAAATCAACACGCCCACATCTCCTAACTCATTTGCAGGAACAAGTAAACATTTTGCTGAAAACAGAAAAGTCAGGAGAGGGTCAGAGGCACAGGGTTGGCAGGGAGAGCTATTTAATAGCATTACTAGGCTGCTACAGAATTCCTCTTTTTTGCCAAACACATCTAGAAAGGAAAAGGACCTTGACACATTACTGGAGAAAATAACAGTCATAAAAAGATAGGTTGCCTGGACATAATGTCTGCAAGCATTTCTTTGAACGGGTAGAAACTTTGAAACACGTGAAAACTAATTAAATGGGAACCTGTCTGGTCAACTCTTTGCTTCAGCAAAGGCTCTAAAGGAGAAGGCACAGGTGTGCATCTGTTTGGTGTCTGCACCTCACCGGCCACCTGGTGAGCATCAGGAGATCTCAGCACCCTCTTCAATTGGATCCAGTTGAACCCAAGACCATAGACCATCTGAGTGGGGTCCACTACATAATTTGCAGGGCCTGACAGAAAGCAAAAAAGAAGGGGTCCTTGTTCAAACAGCAGGAAAAAAACAGCCGCCAAAGGCACTAAAATGTAAAGCTTTATCCTTTCTTCCACAGCCTCCCTGTCTTTATACAGTACAATGAGAGTTTTATTTGTAAGTAAAAGAGCATTTAAGTTGTATGCGGAATCACCGAAATCACACAACCTGTATATCATAGCTGGTATATGCATTTGCCTTTTGTTCTTACTAGGACAGTGGCAACACTTCATGAAGCTAACTCCATGGGAACTAACGCAGCTTTTAAAGTTTTACGTCTTGCACACGCGTACTTTACCAGCACTGCGGGGCTGGGTAGCTTTCACAGCGCGCTTACCTCGCCCTGGCATGTAGTCTCCCTGGACTCCCATACATCACGGTCTGTGTTTATGGGGTATTGTGAACACTACGCACAAACCACTTCCACTCATGCACACGCTCCACTTACAAAACAATGGTTCAAAGATGAAACTAGGAATTTTGAGATGGTGACAGCAGAGATTAAAACAAGTACAGGGCCCTTCTGAGTCACTGTGTCACTGAACTGGTTGCAGGCCTAGGAGGGGGGCCCTGTATCCCAGACCCCTTGCCATTATTGTGAGAGGGCCTCTTGCTGATGACCGATCACCGTGCCTTCCAAGGGAAGATATTGGGTTGGCCAAAAAGTTCGTTTAGTTTTTTCCCTATGGTGGCTCTAGCAGGGCTTAGTTGTCTTTAACTTCACTTGAAACAATTTCGTTAGATTGTATTGTGACAGTTGTTATATCAGTGGGCATTTAAAAAAAAAAACATCAAAATTGGTGAATTTTCATGTAGCCATTTTAATATTGAAGATGGAAGAAAATATGCAACATTTTTAGCATATTATGCTTTATTATTTCAAGAAAGGTGAAAATGCAACTGAAACACAAAAGAAGATTTGGGCAGTGTATGGAGAAGGTGCTGTGGCTGATTAAATGTGTCAAAAGTGGTTTGCAAAGTTTCTCGGTACTGTCGACCTTTTGGCCAAATTTTTTGCCGTGGGGCTGTCTTATGCATTGGAAGATGTTTAGCAGCACCCCTGGCCTACACCCACTGGAAGCCAATAGTGGGAAATAGTCGACACACTCAAAATATCCAAATCAATGAAGTTATTGGTGAAAATGAAAAATGTGTCTTTTCCTTTACAGAAAAAAACTGAACGGACTTTTTGGCCAACCCAATATAATGGCAACAGAAAGCACGGTGGTAAGGCTGCAGGGGATAGATCACATATGGTGATGACCCTGTAAATTACCTGTTCATACAGTTTCCCAGGGCGTGTGCTTAGGGTTATAATTACATGAAGCTCTTCTTTTTAAGGAGGCTCCACCTCATTGCCAGCCCCAGAAACAATTCAGAACATTATTTATGGCAGCCAAAGGAATTTGTGATTTCTCTTACTGCGAGCTCTTCTTTCCCATTGGAAACACAGACAAACACACACAGGAAGTTCTCAGTGTCATGGATAGGTTCTGCAACTTTAAGCGAAAACGACGTAAGGACGCCAGGTTTACCATAAGCTCATTGATATAAACGAGAGTTAAGTTCCGAGACCTCTGCTGTCTCATTGACGTCCTCACAAAATGCCACTGAATAACGCTGTTAGAGGATCTGCTGCGCTTTGCCCTCTTCTCTTTGTCTTCAACATGCCATAACCAAGCAGCGAGCACACAGATCTCGGTCGTTCTTAATCAAACAGGACAAACACCAAAAGCAGGAAGATACTGATAAGAAGGCACAGGGAGATGAATAATGTACGAAGTCAGGAGAAAGTGAAACATACCGTCTACTTAAATCCCCCACAAATGGACCACAAGAAAGCTACCCCGGCAACGGGCACTGCCAGGGGCGCACCTCCCTTCCTTTCCGTCTCTGAACAGCAACGGGTTTCAACTAGTTTGAATTAAGGAGCCAGACTGCATCTGCAGCCAACAGCTGGAATTCAGCAACTGTTGTTAATCCACCTTAATTGCTTATTATTCTATCAGTTCTTGTTTGTGCTTTTGTTATTCAAAGTAATTTTCCCTACACACACAACCAAGCACGGTTTTTGCAAGCCGTGGCCAAAGAATGCTGCGTTTCAGTCCTAGGCCTGTTACTGTCTTGTTTTGAAACAATGACACATTGACACTGGATTAAAAAAAAAAAGTTAGTAGTGACACCCACAGATGGACTAACATTGACCTACATGTACACAGAGATGTGAGCATTAGCCATCTCTAAATAAGAATAAGTCTTCTTTTGGTGTTTTAATTAGAGCTGCAGTTAACATGTTGCTATTTTCCCTAAACAATGCTTCCCCTCCTTGCTTTAGGGAGGGGTTTTCACTCCAACACTTTATTGCACTGGTGAATAAATGAGATCCCAGAGTTCCAGGGAGAAAAAGAAATCACCAATATATATGCATCAGGTACAAATTACCAAGGTAAATAGGCCCGTAGAGACTGGAAAGCTGGCAACACCAACTGGAATATCTGAGAGGGGCCAGCAGGAAAAAGCCCACGGGTCCCAGTCCCAGTGCGGCAGTGTACTGCGCACGCTTCGGCCCAGACTGCTCGCACCGCAGCCTGCAGGGAGGGCTCCCCAGCACAAGGCAGCTGTGGCTTGGCACTGACAATATTCTTACTGAAGCATCGGTTACAGTTCTCTCTCTCCCTCTCTTTTTAATTCTCTCAAATGCCACTCTTAGCAGATCCCCCATCCCCGGAGTCCGCTTCAATATAATTTCCACCTATAAGTTGATCCCCAGGAATAATTTGTTTTGTGGGGCTTAGTTTCTAAGCTGGAATAAGGCAAAAACTAACACAAGTTTATCATTAGTAGCTGTGATCTATAGGGCATGAAGCTGATCTTTTTATACCTTCCCTACAATTTAAACATACATGCCCTAAAGAATGTACGAGTATTCACGGCTTTGCGGATGCTTCTCACCGTAGTACTTTATTTCAAAGTCTTTTTTTGTTCTTTAATGATTTCGCCAGTGCAGGCCGAGTCACCCTGTAAGCTTGGTACAAAGCAGAGACCTATCATATACCTGTCTCCCCTAAGGTGCCTCACTACTTACTGAACTGAATTCAATTTTCTGTACATGAGACAAGGCTCTCTGTTAGCCTGGCCTTGTGTCCACCCAGTGCTGTTCTCATATGTGTGGCTGTCTTACCTCTTACCTTCTAGATCTATACTGAACACACTTATTAGTCTTATTTTATTTCCCTTTTTGTGTCATTGTATCATGTCCCTCAAAAGTTAGCCTGCTCTGCCTGACTGGAACATGAGACACTGAAGACAACTGAGCATATGTTTAAATATGATAAAAGAGTTGCATTATGACAAAGGTCTTGAAGGGATACTTGCCTTGTCCTTGACTCACCTTGACTCTGTTTCTTTGCACAGAAAGAGCCTGAAAAGTATTCCTTAAAAAAGTATTTCCTGCAGTATGGGACCTGTGAACAAGTAAGTAGGGGTCCCAATTGAGTTTCCAACTCTTGCTACTTATACATACCAGGTTTATGCGTCCCCTTTGAGAGCATGCACCCAGCTAGGTACAGAGATACTGTATGCATAACCTAATGGGAGGACAATTTCTACAGGTCTTCTTTCAGCATATCCATCAAGTGTCATTTCCTAAAGACCTCAAGCCTTTGTCAAAACAATTTATTTGTCCAGGTTACGCCTTAATCACAGAGAGTGCTTCAACTACATGATTTTTAAATGTCTTAAAAATGTTCCTTTGCTCATTCAGGATATTTCTTATTGCCTTTATAATAACTAAATAATAAACAAAATAGGGCCTTTATCTGTAAATTAAGCCTCTTACTGTTTGTATCACGATTGTTAATGTCGTTCAGTGATCTACCATTTTAAATACGTTATATCCTGTTATACTAGGTATGACATGTAAATCCAAGTATTATAGATTGTCAACCTCTCGTTCATCAATTTGGTAGCAAAAACTCAAATTGCCCTGATTGGCAAAGGAATACCAGAAACTATTTTTCTATTCAAGACTGATAATTTTAATCCTTTAAAAATATTTCACTATTTTACACATTCACTATTTGTTTGAAAGTTTTTAAGTTATAATAATATTTGAATATAGTCCTTATTAACTAAAACTTAAGATACAGACTGTAGACTACATTTCTGTTGTGGTGTCTTAACCCTCACTTTGCTGAACCTGCAATGACGTTCATAGCCTGAATTTAAGAATGCTGATTTTATATGTGAGAGATAGGGGTGGAGGGACAGGCCCCATTTTAATTGATGGCATTCAATGAAAGATGTTATTCCATAACATCAAAATGATAGGTGACAACTAGGTGAAAAAAAATGGTGGATCTAGAATCCTCTGAGATTTTATCTGATTTAAACTCTCTTTTGCCTTAAAGAAAAGGACTGCAGCCCAGGACACAGTTCTGAAACCTGTTCCCGCTTCCTTCGCAGCCGAACTCAGGAAGAGATACTCCATTCGATGGGTTTCTAAGATGACCCTGGGTATTTCCTACTGAAACCAGTTAATTACCAATTAATTATGGCCAACTTCCTCTGTTAGCACTGGGGCAACTGTTCCCTTTCTCCAAACATAGGGCGGACAGCCAATCCTCTCACTTCGCTGAAATTGAAAAATTTCAGTGTTCAAGCACCCTGGCAAATTCACTGCCTCCTTTCCTCACCTTCCTCCTCCAATTCTTTCAGAAAATGAGATGAAGCGAATTTATGTTCACTTTATCCACTTCCCTTCATGCCTCACTGCAACAGGAAGTTGCGGTCTCTACTGTGTTTAGCCCAGTCTCATCTTAGCCATGAGCTAACGATACCATCATCGTTTAGAAAGAACCCTCATTATACCACAGTCAGCATCAAAACTGTTCCTTAACATTCTAAATTTATCTAGCACATCTTCCCCATCTGATGCAAATGAACTGGCAATAATTTTAGTAGAGGAAGCAGCGCTTCAAAGAACTGTGAGCCTGACCCTGAGGAGGTTTATGCATTACATTACGGAGCACAGCTGTATCCCGCTGTTTCGTCCACGGGGCTTTTGACAGCACATGACGATCGCTGCTGAAAAGCATGTTGGTATATGTACACATATGCAGGACATGCAAAGAAGAATGTGGCCGTGCTTTAAGTGTATCAAACGATGACTTCTAAATTCCTTTCCATCAAATGCCAGAAGAAGCACTTGATAAATGGCCCTTAGGAGAGCACTTCTTACTGCCTCAGGATGGAATGACTCGCAGGCATACGACACTCCATCAACACAGAGAGCCGGCAGATTGAAAGGTGGGAAGAACTATCCATGATATGGTGCATCTGCTTACTAATAGCAGCCGCGCTCCAATCCTCTCTCCATTCATCGCTGACAGAAACCACTCCTCCGAGAGGCACGCCAGTCAACAGATGGTCTCTGGCTAAGGTGTAATCAGGAGCAGCTTGCTAAATTTACCCAAAACAAATAGAATTACAGGCTTTTTGCCCCGAGTCTGAAATTGAATTGAGAACTTGGGTGGTGGATAATGGAAACTAAAATGGAAGAGCTCAAAATGCATCACAGCATGTTGGAAAATGGGCCGGCGTGGGAACAAGTCTCTGCTGGGAACTTTACTATTTACTACCAGGTCATCTACTTCCAAAAATCTTATCTACCAGGCAGGATCGTTTGCCCTCACTATCCACGTTTACAGAATTGGTCCAACTGTCACCAGCAAATGAAGTCATCTGCCTTTATCAGATGTAGTGATCAAAATACTACCCAATATTTTGAATATGTTTTGCCCAGTAGCAACACCTTCATTTTAGGATCACTGTACAATGTCAACAGTTTTCACCATTTCTGCACTCTGAAGGTAAGGGTCACTAAGGGCCCTGAATAATCTTGATCTTCAATGCACTGGTGTTCTTAAGTCTGTCCCCAGAATCCCTCATTGTGTTGAGTTATGCACCGCTTACAATAATGCTACATGAAGCCTTAAAAACTGCCTGAGAAAAAGGTAGCATAAAATTAAGAGTAAATCATTTAACCTATGCCTGGGTTTCACTACCTACATGGTAAGAACAGTGCCATGCATGCAAATCGCCAGGTAAGGATGCTAGAAAGTAAATGAGGCAAAATATGTAAAGGCACAAGTTCTAGAGAGGTAAGGTCTTAAAAGGTAAGACCCTTTTTAACCCAAACTATCGGCAGTCACTTTAAAATTATTATCCTCATAAACATTAATATTTATCACTAGAGAAACTTTACCCATTAAAAAAAAAAAGCTAAAAATCTCAGTGAGAGCATGCATGAAACTAACTGCATTTAAAGTAATACTCAGACAGAATCTCCTCATTCTTCATCATTAAAAATATCACATTGTGGAAAATTTAATTTTCATATGCCAGTCAGACTTACATTTTCAAACATCAGTCATATTTAAAGGGTCTTAAGGATTTTCTGATTTCTTTAAGGATTTTGGTTATAGAGAACTCTCTGCTATGCCAAAAAGGAATCCTAAAAGAAAGGCCTTCCTTATGGCAGAATCAAAGTATTTGGGGAGGGGATATTTTTAAAAATTATCTGAATTAAGAGTTTCATTCTTCAAGTTTTCATTACAGGCTGATGTGTTAAAGTGTCTTTTAGCATAATTGTTTCAGAAGGTGGTCGCTTTGAAATAAAAGTAACTTTTTTGTTAAATGTGCACCTTTAAATGAATATGACAAACTGTGTCCCTACTCTCACGGAGGACACATTTTTAGTGATATGTTACAAAAATGAACTAGATGCTAGACCCACTTTACTAAAATATGTACCTTCTTTATAGAGAGCTTTATCTGCTATCCTCTTATCTTCTTATATAGAAATAGAAAATGAATTCTGAAAGTACAAATAATATCTATGCTTATAGGAATAAACATTTGAGCAGCAGAATAATCTAATGGAAAGAGCACAGATACTGATATCTAATTACTACATAACCCTGGGAAAATCACTTAACTGCTCTGTGATTCAGTTTATCCACCTGTAAAATCAGTAGAACGGGTTCACTACCTGCCCCCAAGGTAACCAGTGAGCGCTCAAGAAGAGATGTTGATGAAGTGTATTTAGACACTGAGCCTAAAAGGTCTGGCACGTATTTGTGGAAGTACAACTATAATGATTTTAATTACTATCCTAGTAGACTCTGAATTTTAAGCTTTAAGAATAATTCTTACTATTTTACTTTAAAATGCTTCAAAAATAATAGCCATAACAGAAAAACCTACCATACGATTCACAGTAAAATTATGGCATTATAATACTGTCATGTTTATTGTTCAATTATTGCTTCAATGAGCTACCATTGTATTTAAAAAGTAGCCTTTGTTTTCTGTATTTTTGCTGCAATTTGTCCTGCAAAACTACTGTGACATTAATAATAAAAGACAAATCCCACAGAAGAAAGCACCTAACAAGAAGTTGGCAATGATTTCAGTTTAAGGCAAAAGTGCTATGAATTTTAAGATATGGGACCTGTTATACACTAAGTAAATATTCATAGTTTATAATTTGCAAAGCAGTAGGCATTGCATATCTGTGGGGAAAAATACTGTTCATTATAAGAAAAGCAATTTTAAATAATAGAAAATGATTTAAGTTAAAATGACTGAGGAGAGTTTCACAGAACCCCATGTTGTTCATTTCATATGAGGTCTGTCCAGAAAAGTCCAGCCATTGTTAATATAACATGAATGTTTCGTGCGATGTTGATGTAACCTGGCAGCCAAGGAGAGTGAACTGGAATGTGCACTCATGATCAATGACGGCTTCACTGTACTAGTCATTGGGGGCGGTAGACGTTATTGAGTGATCACGTGTACTGTGTGGCCGTTGCATTCAAAATGACTGAGAGAGTAGAGCAATGAATCTGCATGGAATTTTGCATTAAGCTTGAACATTCCTCCAGGGAAACTATCCAGATGACTCAGAAGGCTGCGGCTACGGGCAACTGATGATTGGCAGCTTCATCACTACAATGCACCCGCTTATGCATCATGTCTTGTGCAGAGTTTTCTGGCAAAACATCAAATTACCCAGCTGACTCAGCCCCCTACAGCCCAGATTTGGCACCCTGTGACTTCTGGCTTTTCCCAGAGCTAAAATCACCTTTGAAAAGGAAGAGATTTCAGATCGTGGATGAGATTCAGGAAAACACAATGGGGCAGCTGCTGGCGACTGGGAGAACTGTGTGAGGTGCCAAGGTGTCTACTTTGAAGGGACTGAGGCGTCATTGTCCTATGTAAAATGTTTCTTGTATCTTCTTCAATAAATGTATCCATTTTTCATAGTACATGGCTGGATACATTGTGGACAGACTTCGTCCATATTATTAGAGAGGAAATTGAGTCCTACAAGAAAGATGTGCAACTATAAGGTGCACTGTGTACTGATTTTCTATGCAACAAATCTGCAAACACTGCCTACAGCACACTATATCACAAATCTAGGCAGCTGGAAATCACAGCAGACAGGAGTTTCAGGTCACTGATCAAAATTTGGAAATTTCCCCTAGTGAGACAAAATGAATCCAGCACATGTTATCAACATGCATACACACATACACACACACACCCCTACCTCCCACACCCTCCAAAGAGTAGCATATACTGAGAGATTTCATTAGAAAATGTATGCTTCTGAAATAGACAACGGGTATGAATACATAACTGACTGGGGGCAACGTTCAATCATCCAGAAAATATTCATTGAATGCATGCTATATCCATGGCACTGTGAGAATCAATAGTAAGAGATATAAAAATAAGTAATATTAAGCACTTGCTATTCTAAATTCTTTACTTCATTTAACTCATTTAAAGCCCCCTTCCAATTTTCTCTCTCTCTCTTTTTTTTTCTATCTTTCCCCAGAGTAAATTATCATCTCTATACTCCATTCGAGAAAACTGAAGCATAAAATGACTAAACCACTTGCCAAAGTTGATAGAGCTAATAAGGGGCAGAGCCAAGACTTGAACCCAGGCTGCACACTCAATCACCACACTACATTGCTATAAAGCAGAACCACGAAGGAGTCATGGGAAACACTCCAAGCTCTCGGGCAGTAATGCTTTATTAACATAGTCTCCACTGCCCAAAATCACTCCCAGCTTAGGACTCCCCAGCCCTATGAACCATCCCCATATTACCCTCAGGAACAGTTTTCTGTTCCTTCCTTTGGTCCCTCAGGGTGCTTTGTACATATTTCAATATTTACACTTATCAGATCTATCTTGTCATTACTTGCTTACATATTTGCCTTTTTTATGTTCGAGGTCTGGCGTAGAATTCAGGATCCAGTAGGGGCAGCAAATAAAATATTAACTTGAACTTAGAACATAGCAACTTAGCTGGAGAACTTGTCTAAAATCTATAGGCATAAATGTTTGTGTTTGTTAAAGGCAGCATGTAATAATGACAAGAGAAAGTGTTGTTTTAGCACAGGTTGCTAAATTATGGATTGGGGTGAAGACAGGGCTTGGAGCTGACTCTGTCTGGCCTTAAAGGATGGGAAAGATTCCAATAATTGAAAGAGAGGAGAAGGTGTGTGAGGGGCTGCGCAGGGGGAATGGCATAGAGAAAGGACTGCCTGAGGCATATCTAGGTGGGACGAACATAGCAACCTGCAGGCAGAAACAGTAGATTCATGCAGGGACTCAGTGCAAGGAAAATTGAGGAAGGCAGGCTGAGAGCCCAGAAAGAACATCCAGTCGGCCCCTTAATGACCAGCTAAGGAGCTGCAAATGTATTCTTTGGACACTGAAGAATTTTGAGCATGGGCTTAACATGATCAGGAAACCTAGATGGGAGGAATATTTGGGTTTCAGGAAAAACAAAGGTCAATAAAGAAGTATATGCAATATCTAGTTTGAAAGGGTCAAATCTCAGGACTTCTCTGCGGTGAGAAAAAAAAGCAGATGAAACACTCACCACTTGCTGACATATCTCAACTTTCTCTGCCAAACAAGCTATAACCAATAGCATTTAATGTAAGTAAAACTTCATTTAACATTCATTGCTGCCTTAGTATCCTATGTGCTAAGAGTACAGAAATGATACTATCATCTTCAGAGATAAGAATTTCAATTTTTGGAGACTTTCAGTCAAGATGGAGGCATAGGTAAACATGCTTTACCTCCTCATACAACTACAGCAAAAATTACAACTACACTACAAAGCAAATATCACCCAGATTTGTCAGAAAATCACACTGCATGGAAGTTCGACAACCAAGAATTTAAAGAGGCCATGTTCATCCAGGTGGGTAGGGAAGACAGAGACATAGACACATGGAGAGGCAGAGAGGCGTGGAGAAGCACAGAGACACAGAACTGGCAGTCCTACAACCACGGGGTGGATAAAAATTGGGAGGGATACCTCAGGAGCGAGGGATCCCAGCCCTAGGCCAACCACCCAGCCCAGGGTTCCAGTGCCAGGAAGGTAAGTCCCCATAATTTCTGGCTATAAAAACCAGTGGGGGTGGGGGCAGCAGAAGAAACTGCAGTATTCACGGGAGACTCCTCTTAAAGGGCCTGCAATGGACTTAGGACTTAAGCACTCATGCCCTCTGGGCTTCAGCACCAGGGCAACAGCTACAGGGCACCAGTGGCATATGGGGAGAAATTTAAGTGTCCAGCATCACGGCAAGTGCCAGGAGACAGCTTCAGCTTCCTCCAGGGCAAAACTCCAGAGGCCAGGCAGTGGCATTGTCCTCTCTCTGAGCCCTCCCCCAAAAAAGCCGCAGAGCAGTGACACAGGTTGCCCCACCTTGGCTATTACCTAAGGTTCCATCCCAAACATCTTACGGGTGCGCTTTTCTATGATGGGCCACGCTACTAAGACAGGGAGCCAAAGTAGCTCTACCTAATACACAGAAACAAATTCAGGGTGGCTGTCAAATTGAGAAGACAAAGAAATATGGCCCAAATGAAAGAACAGAACAAAACTCCAGAAAAAGAACCAAATGAAATGGAGATAAGCAACCTATCAGAAGTAGAGCTCAAAACACTGGTGATCAAGATGCTCAAGGAAATTGCTAGGTACTTCAAAGCATAAAAAGACCCAGGTAGAAATGAAGGTTGCATTAAGTGAAATAAAGAAAAATCTATAGGCAACCAACAGTGGAGGGGAACATAAGAATCAAATCAATGAATTGGAACACAAGGCAGGAAAAAGCATTCAAGCAACAGCAGGAAGAAAAAAGAATTAAAAAATACGAGGATAGCCTTATGAACCTCTGGGACACCTTTAAATGTACCAACATCCAAATCATTGGGATGCCAGAAGGGGAAGAGGAAGAGCAAGAAATTGAGAACTTATTTGAAAAAATAATGAAAGAAAACTTCCCTAATTTGGTGAAGGAAATAGACATACAGGACCAGGAAGCACAGAGAATCCCCAACAAGTTAGACCCAAAGAGGACCACACAAAGACACAGCATAATTAAAATGCCAAAGGTTAAAGATAAAAAGAGAACGTTAAAAGCAGCAAAAGTAAAGCAGAAAGTTACCGACAAAGGAATTCTCATAAGACTATCAGCTGATTTCTCAAAAGAAACTTTGCAAGCAAGAAGGGACTAGCAAGAAGTATTCAAAGTGGTGAAAAGCAAGAACTTACAGCCTAGATTACTCTATCCAGCAAAGCTATCATTTAGAATGGAAGGACAGATAAAGTGCTTCCCAGATAAGGTAAAGCTAAAGGAGCTCATCATCACCAAGCCACTATTACATGAAATGTTAAAGGGACTCATTTAGGAAAAAGAAGACCAAACCTATTAAAAGGGCAACAAATTCACAACTATCAACAACTGAATCTAAAAAAACAAAAACAAACAAACAAAACTAAACTAAGCAAACAACCAGAACAGGAACAGAAATGATAGACATGGAGATCATCTGGAGGGTTAACAGCTGGGGGCCGGGGAAGAAGGGGAAGAATGGGGGAAAAAGTGCAGGGATTAAGAAGCACAAATTGGTAGTAGGTACAAAATAGATAAGGGGATGTTAACAACGGTATAGGAAGTAGAGTAGCCGAAGAACTTATATGCCTGATAGATGGACATGAACTAAGGGGGCATTGCTGGAGGGAATGGGGTTACCAGGTAGAGGGAGGCAAAGGGGGAAAACTGGGACAACTCTTAAGAGCATGATCAATAAAATACATTTTATAAAAAGAATTTTGATTTTTGAAAATGAACATATATGAAATTAAAAAGAAATTCATAAAAATGATCACATGGTTTTTGCAAAGGACAGCTATTATTGTTCTGTAATATAATCTGTAAAAAAATGCATTTGTTCTAAAACAAATTATACAAAGAATGGGAAAGGATGTTATAAGTAATGTAATCCCACAGCACTTTACAGGAGGTAAAGTTGAGAGGACCAGAGAAGTGAAGCAATCCGCCCAAGGTCACACAGAAAGTTGCTAGTATGATATGGATTCTAAATCTAGTCTCCCAACTCTGATTTGCCTCTGCTGTGTTTTACATCTATAATATGACTATACTAGAAAAAGAATTTCTATTACATATTGGTGCAAGCACATTTTAGCTCTTTTGAAATATCTGTGTGAATTTTAAAAGATTAAAACAATGGGGCCAATGGAAACGGATCATTCATTCATTCATCCATCCACTCATTCATTTAGCAGCCTATATTAACTAAGAACCTAGTGAGGGAAGGTGGGAGTGGAGGAAGGATTCAGATTAAATATGGAAACATTATAAACCCTGTTCTGTATATGCACACAGTCTGGAAGTTGTAAGTATAAAATGCCCACCAGAATCTGGAGACGTACTATAAAAAAGTAAAACTTCTCAATAGTATTTTTATATTGTTCAGGCAATAAAATGATAAAATTTGCATATACCAGGTTTAATATAAAATTAATTTTCCTACCTTTTTTTAACTTTTAAAAATGTAGTGACTAAAAAACTTTGAATTACAGGTGTGGATCCCATTCTCTTGCTATTGGACGATTCTGCTCTGGAGAAGGAGCATGGAGATTAAGGGGCTGTGGGCTCTGGGGAGCCTGGGAGAGCTGGGAAAGGAGACAAGATGGAAACCAATCATTATAGAGATAAAGATCTTAACAGGGTGGGGGGTGGTGGAGACTAGTCTCAGGGGTATTATGTTATCTCATAGGAAAAAAATTGGGGAATTACCCAAGAGAAAGGAATCTCTCCCATCATTTTTGGATCTTCACAAGACAATGCCTTTGGGCAAATCAGGTCTCCTCCTTCCTCCCACTGAACTAAACTTGCAGTTTATCTTTCTGTTCTCTGTGGAACCATGAGAATACGTGTTGTATCCCAAGTGAAGTGCAGATGGATGACTTCTTAGAATATAACTGAACACATGCCAGTCCATATGTTACAAAGGCAACCACCTTCAGTGGCCACAGTTACCATGTAAATATTCTTCGTCCTCATGCATGAAGTCACCAGATTACAAAAGCAGCGCTCCTTCTCTCTCTCTCTCTCTTTCTCTCTCTCTCTATCTCTCTCTCTCTCACACACACACACACACATACAATCATCACAGAATTGTTAAGTATAAAGCACTATTTCCATGCATGTCTTGTGCTGCATAGTTTATTCAATTCCTTAATATCCTTTTTAATATAAATGTGGGCCTCAGCTATATAACACCAACCTCAAATACACAAATTGTAGATAAACTTTCAGAATGACTTCATGGTTATCAAACTAACAAGAGTTGAATTATCAAGGTTTTACCATTTTCTAATCCTCTTTGGCTGCGGAGATACAGCAATAGGCTTAAGTAAGTAGATTCTTCTCAAAACTAAGGATGAATAAATCAAACTAGAACCAACACTATTTTCAAACAGAAAATTGTATACTAAAAAGCTAGTGACATAAGTATGTTCAATGAATAAATCCTGTTTTCATATTAATGAGAAAAAAGTTCTAGAAGTTAATTTCACTTAAAGGTGTTTCAGTATCAAATTTTAATAATTAAACTTGTTTTAATAATTAAAATAACATTTAATAATTAAATTTGTTCAGTGTCATTAAAGAATTATGCTTATCCATTACTTAAAACACTTCACTTAATCATTCAATCATTCATTTATTTTTGGTAGTCATACAATTTATGCCATAATTATTCTGCTATTTATACTTTCTCAATTAAATGATTATTTTGGTTATTGTAGTCTAAATCATCAAGGTGCAAACTTCAATTTTTTATTGTATTTGGAGGAGTGTTGCTCTTATAAATTTATTTATAGGATGACTGTTCTTGAGCAAATCAGAATTTGTGACACATAATGTTAACTGGTGTGACACATTAGTCTTTACTGCAGTTTTGCCTGAAATTCTCTTAGATCCCCTTAAAACATAAGAGTAGATAGCTTTAGATACCCCTTTTAGGCCCTCTTTTATGCAACCACTAGTTCTTTTCATCTAAGGGAACCAACACTAAGGAAGAGACATGGTGTCAATTCTTTCTACATTCATTAAAAACACACTCACATATTCATAAATGGTTGCAAAATGGCATTAAAATGTAGATGATAAACACTGAAATGTATCTTCACAGAAGGCATAAAATTTTGCTTCTTACATTCATTGCTATATCCCTAGAACCCAGAAGACTTCTTGACACAGTAGATGCTCAATAAATATTTTCGTATGGAGTGGTGCACAGTAGGCACTCAAAATTTAAATGTTTAATGACTGAATGATTAATGGTAATGGTGAGGTCATTAGTTATTAACAATATGCTACATGATCACCATTTCACTGCAGGCTGCAATGTGAACATTTTAAATGGCACCTGTCAGAAATTATTAAATGTAATGACAAGTAGGTCCTTATTAAGTTTTCTTGGATAAATGGGTGAATAAATAGACTGCGAAGACTGGGTCAGGGTTTAGAAAAAGAGTCACTGAGACATCGTGATTTCGAGACTGCATGGCTATGTTGAAAAGCTGTTGAGGAAAAACTGCCCAATCTTTTCTTATAAGCCTCCCAGGACATGAGCTTTACCACAGCGTCAAAGAATGCTGTGATAATTTCTCCAACATCAGACGTAAGGATTAGGATGACAATGAGCCATGCAGTCAGGAATTTGTCAGGAAGCCCTGGCCAGTGTGGCTTAGTTGGTTGGAGCATTGTCCCCGTAACTGAAAGGCCACAGGTTCAATTCCCCATCAGGGCACAGGTGTGCGGGAGGCGCTGATCCATGTTTCTCTTGCACTTTGATGTTTCCCTCTCCCTTCCTCTCTCTCTCTCAAATGAGAATAAAATAAACCTTAAAAAAAAGAAAATCTCCTCTTCATTTAGAATATTCTCAGATACAAACAAATCTTAAACTGAAGGGTAAATTCAACCACGTGGGCTGGATGGTCATCAGAATGATTACATAATTACATGACTGAATATAATCTCTTCTCGCACAGTTTGAAAATATAATGTTGAGATCGAGGACATTTTCTTCACTTTTTTTTTTTTAGGTAAATGGTATAATCTGTCTTGCAAAATACATTTGCTTTTGAAGAATTTTGCTGTGGTGATTCCCCAGACATACTCACTTAAAAAGTGTTGTACCCCAACCTGAGAATAAAGTACAAAATCCCTTTAAATTTAAATCTATAAATTTCCTTAAATAGTCTGATAGCATAGCTCTAAATTCATCCTTACCACCACTGCCTATTAACATCGAAACTGTTAAAAACAAACTCAAAAGCTCAGTTATCGTCTATCAACGCATACACATATTACTTTTCTCTCAAAAAAATTAAAGATTAAAAAAACTAATAATGTGGTTCAGGAACATGTTATGTGCAGATGTGATTTGTTCAAACAGCAAAGAAACAATTACAGCCCCATCCATTCATAATGCATTCCCCACAATTTCCATTAGCTTACATCATTGTATGACTTTACAAAATTTTCATTTGAAAAGACCCACTTTCCTTAAGATCTCGTGCACAAAACACCCAAAAGATGCATTTTGGGAAAATGAAGAAAATGCCATGATGCTATCCATGGCCGCTGCAAGACTTGTTTCACTTCCTTTTGTAAGAAATAGAAAGTCAAAGGAGATTTCTAACAGTGGGCAGATGTAAATGGCATTTGGCTGAAAAGACATAAAGCGGCATTCAACAGGGAAGTCCCACCCCACTGAGTCTGTATAAGCGCTCACTCCATCTCTGTTGTAGTTGAAGACAGCGGCTGTCAATCAATCCATGCTCTGTGGTTAAAGAACTCTTATGTCTGCTCCTCAGTAGGGTGTAAATTGTTCCAATAGTCTAGGTAGAAGCAACTGATTTGCAAGCTGGGGGGAAAAATGGGTTTATTCTCACATACTCTGAAGTCAGTACTCTTGCCTGTTTTCTATCTTTTCTGGAAGCTTAAGGCTCCTGTAGGCCACCATTACAGGAGCTGCAGAAGCCACAATGCTGGAACATCTCACTCAGGTTAAGAAGCTAAGGACATCGTGCAGATGGTTCGGTGACTATTGCTATTAAAATAGAATAACGATGTATAGTTTTACGAGCACAACACAAACACCGTGGTGTTTTTACTGAAGTATACACAGGATCTCAACTCTAGGGAGACAACTCCATCCTGACGTCAACACCAAGAATGCTGCTCTGAACTCAAAGGTAACCTTGCCAACCACTATTTCTGAGTAAATCATTTAACCTCTCTTACATCTCATGTTGTTCATTCTGTACTACCTCCACATGGGTTCCTTATCAAGAAAGAGTAATAAAAATAATTGCGGGGCTTTTTGACGATTTAAAATTGCTGTAGAGAAAAATCAACTGTGAATTTAAGTCTAAGCTTTTTGGTGAAGGAGTTACCAAGTGAGCTTGTCGGATTAGGTTTCTACTTTAGGCCGTTCTGCTGTTAGAGGTACACTGCCCCTTGCTAATGGGTATTCAAGAACACAGTAGCCTGGAGCCAAACCAGGACCGAAAGGGAGACTGAAGGCAGGCCGGGGCTGGGGCGGTCACACCTCAGGATGATGTGTGTCCCTTCCCTCCACCCCCTTGCTTGGGACCCAGCCACTGCAGCACAGGTGCCTGAGCTCCGAGGACGAAGAACAGGCTGCTCCAGGTCCAGCTGCCATTTGTGAGCCCAAATGGAGTCAGACATTCTGGACTGGGAAAAAGGAGGCGGCTTTTTCCAGAGAGGCAGCGTAGCACCCTCCTGAGTTAAGAAGAGAAAGAGATTATGTGTCAAACTTGATCAAAATAAAATGCCTGTTGAGATTTACAAGGAAACACTCGGTAGCTCGAATAATAATAAGATGTTTCGAGCATGTTGATTCTGTTGATTTTGTTTCCAATATGCTTTCATATAGTGTGCTCACCGCACCCCACCCCCACCTTCAGAGCATTCCAGAAACAAGCACTGTCCCATTGCAAAGATGGGGAAATTACTCAAAGTACCTCTACTGCATAGCAAGTACATGCCAGATGTCAGAAGCCGTATGCTGGGCAGATGTTAGAGTTTTAAAATGAGAACTACCTGAACAGCCCTGGATAAAAACAAGGTATTCTAAAAATAGGACAGTGACACCCCACTGAAATCAACTGTTCATTTATTTATTCTACATGACGGGTGCTGTGGGGCACCAGCTTCTTGCAAGCCTGCAAAACTGCACTCATTTATTCATAAGGTGCTTCCAACCAGAGAGGCCTGTGGTACCTGTCCATTAAAAATGGACTTGCCACTGAGATTTTGGGTTCCATGTTGTTTTTCCTTTAATTCCAAAAATTCAAATGGAGGGACAGAAATGCTGGCTGGGTAGCTATGGGTGGATGAGCAGAGGGGAGAGGGAGTGAGCATCACAGGAACGCTGGTCAGTCAGAGCAGAGGATGTTGCAAGACAAGCCTGGGTCAGCATCACGCAGGTGCTGGAGCTGGAATTCGTTTCCTGAACATCTGTGCTGAACACAAAAAGAGGACCTTGGGGGGTCGGGGGGTGGGGGACAATAACAAATCTCAAGTGCCTTAACAAAAACAATAAAATAAAGCCTACTCCTGTTTTGTTTTGTTTTGTTTTGCTGTGTCTGCCATACTAAATGGCATCCCTGTCCCCGAGTTTAGCTATGTGTCTTATTACCTTATAAAATCCAATTCGGCCTTCCCTTCGTTCCCGGCACCAAGGAATAAACATCCCTGATCTCTAGAGCTGAAGAAAGCTGCTCTGAGACACCCCACCCCACCCCAATCTGGGGGAGGTTTCCTTTCACTTGGAATTTGAGACTAAATACAGATTGGGGCATTCAAGTGGGAATTCAGCAGAGATCCGTCTTAAGGAAAATTCCAAATGCACAATCAGAGAGAAAGCATTTGCATGCTTTTCTGCTTCAAGAAGAATGAAGAAGAAAAGGTTACTGTTTCAGGTGAAGCGGTTTCCCCCTTCTTGCCTTAGGCAGAGATCACATCATCCCACCTGGAATGGGAGTCATTTGTGAAATACATGTTTTTAATCCAAACTCCTCTACAACCTGAAGAGAGACCCAATGGTGCAGACATAAAAGGGCAGATTTATCTTCCCCCCAGAAAAGAACCGTCAATGTACTGGCTAATGGTAACCCTAAAACCCTGAACAGGCCAACATTTTGACTGTCAAGCAAAAAGGCAAAACAAAACAAAACAACCCAAAACCCATTATTCTTCAAAAGGAAGAGAAACAACTCGGGAGCCTCCAGTGGACTGCAGCTTCACTCAGAGCAAAAGCCCTTGTCTCCACAAAGGTCCTGTGAGGCCCTAATGACCTGCCTCCCCAGTCCTCTCCTCCCTTACCTCTGACAGTCTCCTACTTTTCCCCGTTGGAGCTGTTTCATTCCAGAGACACCAGAAACATGCTCTGGCCTCAGGACATTTAAATTCACCACTCCCTTGCCTGCGACTGTTTTCTTGCAGAAGTCATCATGGTTTATGTGGTCCCTGGTTACACTGAGACTTCCCAGGTCTCTCCTTGCATTTTACCTCAACAGAGGAAACTTTCCCTGACCATGAAATTAAGTTGACTCTCCCATACTCCACTCTCTCTTTGTTCCTCTCTGCTTTGTGGAACTTAGACTGGCTGGCTGCTCTATCGCCAGTATTTAAGGCAGTGCCCGGCTCCTAAGAGGTATTCAAGAAGCAGTTATTTTTGAATGGAAATTCACTATTTCTCAAAGAGGGCATCTTCCCAAATAATATGCAACCTAAAATGCAATTCTTCCATCCACATGAGAGCAAGACAGGGGCAGTGGCTTTCAAAGTGCTCTGTTTTATCTGCTCAAGGCCTGGACTCCACAAATCAAATCAATGAATTACAATATAGGACTCTGGGTACTTCCTAATCTCATAACCTCTTCTTAATCATGCTCCTGCCCCAAAGGTATCCATCTTTTTACGAGACATATTGTATACAGGAGAATCTGACACCAGAAAATCATTGGAAAGTAGTTTTTAAATGAACAAAGTTGATATTAGTATACAGCTTGTTATATCATTCATTTGTTGAATTACCCATTATGTCGCGTTACTTATCCTTACAATTCAAATGACCTACAGTCTAGACATTGTAGAGTTGTTTTTTTTGTTGTTGTTTTTTTTAAGGCAGCTACAATATGCCAGAATTAAGAAAGTATAATTCTCAAAAGTCAAACAAAAAAAAAATTTAGGAATGGAATGGTTGGGCATGTATCCATATAAGCACCCTCCTGAAAAAACCCATGGGTTTGCTAACCTGTTCATTACACAAGTATTTGAACTTTTAATAAGAAATAACCACCTCAAGGTATTTATTTCACAGTATCAACAGCTCCGTTCCTCTCAAACTGCGTAAGCGGCCCGGTACACAGGCAGCTGTAGAATGAGAGAATGCCTCAAGTAGTAGACGAAGGCCACATCTGAGCCCTTAGTTAATTATCTAGGAAGCTCATGATGACGGTGGCGATGTTCCCCCTCAGTGGTAAACTCTTCCAGACTCTGGCCGGCGCCCCTAAATCTGGTGCGACAGCTACAGACTACAACATTTGGTTAAGAGAACCAGCTCTCCCTCACTTGCATGGAGGCAGGCTTAAAAGACACTGGAAAGATGACTGAGAATGATGAAACACTCTACGTAAAAGTCCAACATCTAGAACCTCAAAGCTATCATGCTCGATGAATGAAGGCAAAGATAAAAGAACACACGTTGTACGGTTTCATTAGCATGAAATGTAAATAAAGACATAGATCAGAGGTTGCCTGGAGCTGGGGTGGGAATGGAGAATGACTGCCAATAGGCAGAGCTTCTGATTAGGATGATGGAAATGTTATAAAATTAGATTGTGCTGATTAGCTTGTATGACTGTATATGTACTAGGATTCATTGAATTACACATTTAAACCCCTTGGATTTTATGATATGTATGTTATATCTCAAGCTGACGTAAGAAAAGAAAAAAAATTTCAGCATCTATAAAAGCTTATTTACTTATGATAGGGGGGGCGACTAGAAGAAAATGATGCCATCTCAGTGTTCATCGTGCACATTATGGCTTCTGTTCTTCCCCCACTCCTGTGCATCCTTGATCAGCTGTGAGAGGGTTAGAGGCGTGTTGAGCACAGCGCAGGTAAAAGTATGCACAGGTGGAAGCTGCCTGGGTTCAGCAGGAGTAGACCATTTGGCCCTGGGACCTCAGGACGAATCTAAGGCACTTGCTGTACTTTAGTTTCCCTGGCTGTAAACAGAAATACTAACAGTATGTGCCTGACAGGGTTGGTCTGAACTTTAAATTCAGTATTTGAAAAACATTTCAATTATCGGGCACTTCTTAAGTGTTTGCTGTTACCATTATCCCTTTAGTCTCTTCCAACGTGCACTATAAATATTATAATTTTCTCTGTGTGCCAAGGTACGGGGAAAGGAAGCTGGGAAGCCCTGTTCCTGAATCCAACTGCATTATGTTGAACTATTTTCTATGACAAGTTACTTTATAAGTGGTACTATAATATTATTCAATGAATGTGATAACATGTGAGAAAAAATTAGCAGACTCCATAATAAAGGTTTTACAAAAATAAGGTTGAAGTTCACTTAGGAACCCATTCCTAAGTGTCTACCGAATTCATATTTTTCATTGTAATCTATTAAGTATGAGCACTACAAAAGTACCTTGTCTACTCAGCTCTCAGTGTCAAAGTAGAACTGGGTTGGATTTACTGGTGTGTCTTTTAAAAATACTGTATTTTTTTTTCCATGCAATGAAGTGTACCCAGCAGGGATCCAAACTATATATGCAGCAACAAAACACGATTAAAAGCTTTTTAATGAAGGCACTGTAAACAGCATTTCCCTTCTGCTGTAGAATATTTCAAATACAAAATTAGCAAGCCCCAGAGACTGGAATTTCTGCTACAGGAGAGATGAAAGGTTAACTGTTTAAAAAGGAAAGAGTATGTTTGACATATTCTATTTAGAAAATAAAAGGGTTTCCTAATAAAAGCAGAGCCCCATTTGATGCATCTAGTGCTCCTTCAGTGTTTGCATACACAACCGAGTAATTAGAAAGCCCCACTCCAAAAAAAAAAAAAAAAAAAAGGTGAATAAAAAGCTATTGCAGACACCGGTCCCCTGTTTACCAGGCTTCCTGGAAGCCCCAGAGGTCGCTGTGATTGACAGGGTTTGGGCGTTGGTGGGAGGGTTGATAATGGACACACATCTCTTGAGAGGGGAGCTCCTGAGTCCTGACCATTCTTAACAGAAGGGCAGCTACTATGGAGCACAATGTAACAGGAAAAGCCCAGGGGACTGCTGGGAGGAAGGATGTTCAAGGATTGCAAATAACATTCCCCATCAATTAGTACCCATTGGGAAGCCTGAGGTACAACAGGCCAGAAAAAGAAAACTGAAAATTCCCAGAGCAAGGATCTTCCTTTGCCAAAGGCGAGGCACCCTGTTGCCATTTCCATTAGGTACACTTCAGTAGCCCCAGCTCCCCAAAGCATCCTGAACTGCCGAAGCTCAAGTCATTTTGGAAAAGCAACACTGATTTCTATAACGTATGGCAATGTTATTTTCATTAGGCATGTCTGAAAGGCGGAAAATCAGAGCTTTAAATCACAAAGCCAACTTAACTCTACCTCCTTGTCACACTTGAATTGCTACATTCTCAACGAAAAGTATTGTCTATATTTCCATTTCTTGAGATGAACAATGTTAATTATTCCCAAGGTTCTTACACTTGAAGATCCCTGTGACCCAAATTTACAAGAACATCCAGCTTGTTTTGTTGGCTATAATGATGCTTGGGCTATGTGGTTACAGAGAATACATCTATTTCCATGATATGTTATTAAATTAGTTTAATAAACGTAACTTCAGACAAGGAAGGTGTCACTCTTCAAGGTATACAAAGACATTTGCCATACGAACGGGTTTTCCTGTAACTCTGCTAGACTTCCACTTATTAATGAGACCACCTATCAGCTGCTGTCCACACAAATTTTCAAATCATAACAAAACCCTCTTTCTAAAAGCCAAAACCTGGTGAGCAGAATCATGGTCCATGCCTCTGCTCATAGCAGATTCTGCCTCATAGAACGTCAATGAAAACTACATAAGTATCTATGCTAATTTGTTGGTTTTTACAAAATTGGAAATTGACCTTTTCACGATTCTTTCACTCCCCAAACACAAGCCATTCCTTGAGGCAAAGGAATAAAAATAATCATGTCTTGACAAGGTCACACCAGGTTTTTCCTAGCTTAATCCTTTTGGAAAACTTCTCATTTAATCCACTTCATCCTGTAGAAAGCCCTGTTCAGAGTTTCTATATGATATTGAAACAATAAACAGACATGTAGGGTGTCAAAGTTCTAAGGAAAATATATACAGAGGTCTTTAAAGGAGGACTTTCTCTTCCAAAATATAATAAAAAGTGTTCTTTCTTTGGCTTACTATGGGCTCCCCTTAGAAAAAAATACACTGCAGGAAAGTATAAAATTAGACATCCAGCCAAACATCATAAATAAGCCACAAAGCAAGTATTCTAAAGACATTCAAGTTTTGTTTTGTTTTTTTTTAAAAAGCAACTTGGATTAAGTGAATTTATTTGAAGACTTTCACTTGAAAAATAATTTTTAAAAACAGAGATGGTTAAAGCATTTTCATTTTAAGACCATCAAAACTGAAACTCAATCTCTGAATGAAAGCTCCCCGCCTCCTTTGAACTGTAAGCACTGCCCTGGCCTCGAGGTGTGATGAAGTGCACGTCACAATGACAAAGCACAGTGACTCACTTTCCCATTCTCTCCTGATTTCTCATTCATAGCTCCGTGTCCCTCCCTAAAAAGGGGGAAACGACCCTCCATTTGCCAAAGGTCCGCAGAGCCACTCCAGGGCTTATGGGGACAGTGTGTCACCAGGACAACTGAAATAAACACGAAAGACAGATGTGAAGGCCGGAATTCTTCAAAGGCAAGAGTGTTTGACACTTCATAAATCACCGTGTCACTCTGGTATAACAAAAGCTGTTCTCATGTACTGTACTCGAGGCGTTCTCTCACCACACTTGCTGGTGGAGTCTGTTTGCACACCACATCTGGCTTGTCACTAGACGCTTTATAAATGCAGCAAATCAATGTGAGTGAGAAAAGGGCGAGGCCTTTGTTCTCCATACAAGAAAGCCCTGTTAATAAAGAATTCAGAACGCCAGTTACCAAAAAATTCAAAATACTAAAATTGTCTCAGGTATGAAATGAAAATACTTCAAATTTGAACATATATTTTTAAAGCACACATACACACACACACACATACACGGTTAAGTTTTATGGTCTCTTATCTGGCTACGTTTAGTGCACTCTACTATTCTCAAGTTGATATGAACAAAATATTGAGCATATATTGGTATCTGTATTCAGGTTAGTCCAAATCAACTATTCTGTCTTTTATCTGGTAGGCAGGTGAAAACTCCTACAGCTTTTGTTTTTTTTAACTCAGTAAACATTAGGCTGAACTGAATAATTCTGCCACCTTTAAGATTTTCCTCTGAACAGACTACAGTACAAGAAGAGCTGGTCTTCAACCTGTAATTAGCAAGTTTTCAGGACCGTGTGAGATCATGTTTCTGTCTGCTAGGTACCAGTCAAGCCTAAAGCAGAGTGAATTGATAGTAATGACTACGGACCACATGTTTTTGCTGTTTCTTTTAATAAACTATCCTTACAGTGATAGTGCATGATAGCTAGTAGTTAGTCATACCCTGGTCATATATTCATATGCAATATTTAAATGAATCATATTAAATAACACACCCATTTTGTCTACTTCCCTACCTTTCCCCTTCTTAAATTTAGTCCATAAATATTAATTATCAGATAACTGTAATATGATTTGAATCTAAGTGGAAAATAAATGTATGCATTTTCTCATTAGACCTATATGGTAGCTTATGCTCCCTTTCTCTGCTAGACGGGCAGGCCAAGCCGCCCCATGCGGCAGAAACACACCTGTCAATTACTGTAATGCGGCAGCAGTGCACACTCTTTTCAAGAATGAAAACTCCTACATAAAAATAGTATTTCTTTTATCTGAACACTAAAAAATACAAAATAAAAAAAATTACCCTAAAGGCAAGTAACATTTTTATGTGAATCTGTATTTTACTATTCCCAGCAGCAGGCATACTTGTTGGAAAAATAATGGTACCTGTATGTCCAAAACATATATGCACACACTTTATAGTCCAACATCGAGTTCTGTGATACGAGGCGATGCGAAGACCCCCTTGAAACATCCACAGGTCATGCGTGTTCCGGAGCCACCTACGTCCCATGGCTCTTTCTCATTTTTCTGGTCTCAGTTCGAACACTACCACTTCAGAGTCATCATCTTCACTGACACTCCTGCCATTTTAGTAGCTTTCCTGCACTTCCTATTATCTACCATATCTCTGGTTCTTATTTACTTATTTTTTGTTCACATCACCATCATTTCCAATTCTCTTGTTTATTCATTTATTTGAAGATTGCCTGTATCCCCTACCCCCTTCAAAATAAACCTTCATAAAAGCAGGAACCCTGCCTTGCTAACAAGCAGAAAGGTATTTCCAATACCTCAACAGGGCTCACCAAACTAAAGACCTTTTAATGTCCACTGACACAGATTTCATAAGACAAACAGACAAAATCATTTAATTTACCAAGTTAGTGTTTTAAGTTCCATTACTACTGTTTTAAAAAAAAAATCAAAAATGGCAAGTCTTTACACAGCCTGAAAAATATTGTGGGGTGTTTTTTTTTGGCTTATTCTTGGCTTTTGAAACATTTTACATATGCCAGACCCCTCTGAAAGGGCAGCTATGATAGTATTATCTAGAGTTGGGAAACAGCCATGACGTCAATTAATTATGAAACATGTGCTCCCCTCCGCCTCCCCTCCCTTTTTAAGGAAATAGTCTCAGATATTTGACTTGTTTCTCTTCCATTTCTTTAAGCACAAAACAATCTAAGGTGTACTTGAGGCTTCTGCTCTCCCACTGCTTTGCAGCAGGCCCGGCACTCACGGATGTGTGCGGCTCTTTGTGTGAACGCCCAAAAGGCTACATCACTCAAAAGCTCTGGTTCACGAGGGAGACCAGCAGGTGGAGAGCAAAGAATCGGCAATGAGTTTGTGCCTTCTGCCTGCTAGGAAGCAAAGAAGCGGCGTAAAGAGAGGATTATGGTTCCAGACACATCAGTCTCACCAAGAGGCTCTATCATTAACAGAGAATACAGAGATCACACTCAGTACGCCAATTCTACAAGCTTGCTGTAATGCTCGGAAGGTTTAAGCGCACTTATCAGTCATCCCTTCACTTTATTTCTTTACAGAAATAAATCCCTTTGTAATAGCAAATGTGTCTCCTCCTTATGCAGATGAGTGATCCGTGGGTGCTTTCACATTTGGTTGGTAGGGAAGAATGACAACAGGTAGCAAAAGGGACTGTGGATTTCTATTGTCAATTAACAAGAGCAGATAGATCTCCTTTCTTCCCATTCCTTTCACTCTCCTAACAGGAAATAATTAAATTGTGTAGCAATGCAAAGTAACAGGTTGGTTTGTGAATATCTTTAAGGTGGCACAAGGTAGCCATTTAAAGGTTCTATTTTAATGCCAGTGATTTGGATCTTGAAAACCATTCTGTTGGGTTCTTCTGTTTTGTAATTTGTGTAGTTAATCGACCAAAATAACACTGTTTAACCTCTTGCTGCCCACATCAATCTGTACTGTAAATGGGGTCATTGAGCCATGTACACTCTAACTTAAAATTACCATGGATGACTCCTTACTTTGAAGTTTTTCACCTATGTTCCTGGCAGGACAGATCTGGGAGCACCCAATGCACTGGAGGCAGCCATTCTTGGCAACAGTTGTACCAGTAGGAACAATTACTCAAAAGGTGGGAAGAAATATTAATGGCAAAACACTGTTGTTTGCCTGGTCACAGAAAAAGCCCCAAGCACAGAATGAGTGAGTCACGGCAGAAGAGAAAGCACCTTGAACTAGACAAGTGTCTCAGTCCATTAACAATGGAACAACAGCTTAAGGTAAGTGAAGAAACAAAGGGCATTCTGTATTATTTACACATCATCTACTACTCAATCCATTGATGTAAACTCACCTAACCGCATATTTATTAATATTGAAGATACACTGAAGATAGAGAAGAAGTCTGAAATTACTGGCTTCCTTAAGCCTGGGGTTTTATACATTAGGTACAGCTGGACCTCAGAATTAAATCCAAGGAGGGGTAAGTTTACCTGGTATCCTCTCAGGCCTATGGGGAACCAGCAGAAAATTCCTAAGTGCAGAAGGGACTTCCATGCTACCTGTATCCACCTATCTGGCCTAGAGTGATGCCACTTTACATCTTTAATAACTTCTTGAATAGTTGCTTCATACTTATGAGAGATTTACCCTAGAAATGTCAATTGTGGTAAATAAATTTATAAAAAGTAACAGCATGTAGGCTCATGGTTTTGAATTAAATTCAAACTGTTACGCAGATTAGGCACGTGTGTGCGCGCTGCACAAGTTGCCCTACCGAATGACATTTATTAACCTTAGCGTCAGAACACAGTGCCGGGGAGAGAGGGGCGTGAGCCGTGTGGCGCCTACGACAAGCTAAAGGGGTTTTCTTTCATATCCAGCATTGCCTGAGGGAGCTTAGATGGAAAAGTTAACCTCTCTGAGCCTCTGTTTCTCATATAAAAGTGAAGATTTACTGCAGCTTGTGAGGGTTATGAGATTATTGAGGCTGTGAAGTTAATGAGCTAACGTAAGGGAGGAAGTGCAGCTCTCCGCACACAGAGGGTACGTGGACAGCGGATACATGGTGCATACAAACACAGGGATGGAATATTCTAGGTGTACGTTGCTTTCTTATCTTTTTTCCTCCCCTAATTCATATGTTCATGTGCATATTTTTGAGCAAAAAGCACCTCACTTCAATTTGAAACAATAGAAAATGCTCTGATTTTCCTAAGACCTATTCCTAAATTTTCTTCCAAAGCTTTCCTTCAGTAAGCAAACTTACATTGCCCTATAGAAGATGTATAAGAGGGAATGTGCAAAAGGACCAGAAACTGCTCAAAAAAGTCAATTGAAAGAATACATGATGCCATGATTTTGCTGATAACCCCCAATACAGGATCACAGGAAAACAACAGAAAGTTATTATTCAATTTATCCAGGAAGTTAAAAGGGTAAGACCTTGTAACCTCATTCTAGAATGATTCTAGAATCTAGAATAACATTGCTTTTTGGCAATAACAAATTTCACCTAGAACACTCGAGGACTCAGAAGGGAAGGAATCCTTATCCTGGTTCTAGATTATGGGTCTACAGACAGGGGCGTCCAACCCACAGCCCCCAGGCCACATGCGGCCCAGCATGGCTATGAATGCGGCCCAACACAAAATCATAAAAACCTTAAAACCTTTTATTCCCTCCTCATCAGTTTTCATTGGTGTTTGTGTATTTAGTATATGGCCCAAGACAACTGTTCTTCCAGCCTGGACCAGGGACACCAAAAAGTTAAGACACCCCTGGACAGCCAGAGTTGCCTTTTTTCTGCATCAATTCATACCAACATAGAACTGACATGGAAACATTCTCCCTGAAGCCAGAGGCGGGCTTCACATGGGATTTCTGCTCACTCTGACCGGAGAAAGCCAACAGCGCAGGCTTGGTTGAATATGAACATAGACACCTTTCACCGCGGGTTACTCTGCTATATTCCACAAGGCAAAAACGATATGAATACTGACTTTTTAGAAATCCTTTTTATATGTGTTTTTAATATTCAATCACGGATTAGAAACAGATTTTCTGATTAAATAGTTTCTCAACTGAAAAGTGTACAGAGGAGAACAGGATTTATTTCTGAACGTGAAAGTACATTATATTATTCTAACAACTAAATCAGTGGAGTAGAACATCATCCCAAGAAGATGAGGGAAGCAAATTCCTAACTAATAAGGTGTCACGGTGAAAAGAGGAGTATGAGAGTAAACGGAAGATAAAATGGGAAATTCTAGTGTCTTCAACTAAAGCAGTACAATAGCTCACAGTGCAAGAGAAATACTGTCAAGCCATTATAAAAGTCTACAAATTATGACAAGATGGTTTGAAGGGAAAAGACAGGGACCCTACTAATGTCGTTCTTTTAGTATAATGACTATAGATACCACATGGAGTTAAATTGCTGATATAGAATAACCAACTACCTTAACTTTATTTTCTCCTGGGGTAAATCAGAAAAAAATACTCTTCTGCTGGAAAAAATTATTTGTGCTTTTCCCCCTTTAAGTTTATGGCCTATAAATATGGCCTTACTTACATTTTGTCCTAGAGTCAGAAAACCCAAATATCCACATTTTTGTTTTGGTTGCGAATTGGTCATTCAGATAAACTTTATTTACTTTTAAAATGACAATTTAAGGTTCTTCTTGATTGGGGGGCGGTGTGTAGAAATGGGATGAGAGAAAATAACAATCAATACTATTGTATTGCTAAAATTAATTTACCTTTTCAGGGTATTCTCAAGTACATTGTTTTATCCGGTGCACAGCGGCCACATGTGGTAGATGGGGAAGGTTCAAAATAACCCCATTTAACAGATGTGAAAAAAGTGAAAGGCTATGAGAAAGGTCAGACGATGACTAACAAAGTCTAGGTCAGGCAGCCTTCTCTCCACCCTTAGTACATGAAAAATGCCACAACTTTCTCCCCCTAGATGTAAACCTTCAGAACATTCTCCATGAATGTCATTTCAGAAACCAGGAAATAAAATGATTTGCAGGAAACAAAGCTTGGTGGGTAGATGGACTACAGGAAATCATGTTGTTGCTGTTAACACAGTGCTGGTGACTTACGGAAAGGGCAGAGGGGGCTGCTCTTCACCTTAGTCATATGTAAGAGGGAAATCGTGTACACCCTGCTCACCTCACAGGGCGGCTGGGACAACGGGCTGGGGTGACGAAGGGAAGCATCTTTCTTCATCCATGGAGCTTCTATCAAAACTAAGCCTGAAACAGGACATCTGGTCCTTGCTCTATGTGGCATTCGTTATTATGAGAAAAATAACAGTGGCTTTTACTAAGTTACAGACACACTGCTTACTCATAATAAGGAAATAGTTTCTCATTTTGTTTTCTTTCTTTTATTGCCATTACAATCAACATCAATTTAATTTACTTAGAGTATCTCCTAAGTGCACTTAAAACTCCATAATATTAAAAAAATTTTTAAAGTAAAATTCACAATTTAATAAACATGGAAGGGTGCAACTTGCTGGACTACTCAGTAAAGCTATGGCAGTCTTATGTATGGAATATGAACCTAAAATTATACTCTCGAAAACGAGAAACCCTCTAGCTAACTTCCATACACATCTATTCTTGCTTATGTTAATAGTTCATTAATTTTCTCTATCTTCTCACAGCTGGAATGTTCTTCCTAAATACAACAATAAAAACCATTGGAAAATTAAACGTTTAGCATTTCTCTCAGTGATGTCATTATGGTCAAAAGTATTGCAAGTGAAATGTAACACTTTAATTATACCATACACATAAATTTAGGTGTAAGAAGGTTACATTATCATTTATAATAAATTATTACAGACAAATAAATAGATATGTTCTAGGCTCTTCAAACTGTGGGTCATGAGCCATTAATGAGTAGTAGCTTATTTTTTAATAGAACTGAATAGAACGTAACACAGTTACATAAGGTAAGGGAAGTGTTCTTTCATAAAATTCTTATTTCAGTTACAGGCACATGTATGTTTTTCACCATTAAAAATTCCTTAATGTGGGTCATTGTAAAAACAAGTCTTTAAGAAACAAACACTACTAAGGTTGAAATTTCATACTTTAAAAAAAAAATTGTTCAAGGCTCAAGCTATTTTGGTTTTCTCAATAATTAAGTCAGCTGACTAGTGATCCCAATATTGGCAGACACGTGGTTGGTACGATTTGCAAAGCCAGTCTAAAGCACCAGGTTGTTAGAAATAACGAAGTCTTTCAAATCACAGTCCAATGTACTCTGCTCACAGATGGGGAAACAAAAGTCCTGAGCAGTGAAGGCGCCTCAGGTTCCGGTTTGTTAAAGTCTGTGCTAGACTCAATTTAGATGCCAGGCCCGATAGACTCTGGTTGCCACCACTGATGACCCGCCAGCCCAAGGCGAACCACCTGAAAGGGGAGACTGCCTTGCCTGGGCACTGTGCAGCCGGTACTCTCAGAGGCTCTGGCTTCTGCAAAAGCTTCCTGGGAGGAGAGTGTAAGTGGCAGGACCGGAAAAGCATGCGATTTTGACCACCCCACCGAGAGGCAGGAAAAGGCAGAGACCCAGCAGGTACCTGCTTGCCTTTTGTCTCCCTGAGGGACTGACCCAAGGCAGAGAGGTTTTGAAACACAGCCTCTCTGAGGCCATTCCACATGACCAAGTGACCACTTCTGCTGAAGGTATGGCCGGCTTAGTAACACATCACCTTGTACTGCTCTCCCACCTTTCCAGCTCAAGTCATTTTCCCCCCTCACTCTTGCTTCCCTGGAATTACATGCTCAACCGCCCCCTGCCCCCAACAGAGTATTAGCACCTAAGTTGTTGATTCATGCTCTGCCTCCTAGAGAGCCCAGGCTAAGACGGCGTCCAATATGCTAACACAGACTCCACTGTGCATTAGTAACTGCGTAAGGAACTAGAGGTTGTAGGTATGGTCAACACGCAGGATCGCCTTACGTGTTTTCATACCAGGAAGGTTTTTAAGTAAGTGCAAATTTTCTATCTTTTGGGCTTAAACAGGGGTTAGGACTCATTACAAGCATTTCACTCATGTTCTAGCTATGGTAAGCTACTTGTAATAATCATAGTAAATTAGATTACGAAGCAGGAACAACCAAGTCCCAAATTCCAGTGGCCTAAAACAATAAATATTTATTTCTCTCTCGTACCATATGCCCAGTGCAAGTCAGCAATGGGCTCTGTTTATTGTAGACAGACAGCTACTATCTTGAGAAAATGATATGATCAGTACAGCAAAGCATATACTGCTTCTTAGAGCTCCTGTCTGGAAGTGACATGGACCACTTCTCCGCACACTTGGTTGACCACAGCTAGTCACACAGTCATACCAAATTTTAAGTTGGTGGAGAAGTGCAATTCGACCATATGTCTGGAAGGTAAGAGAACCAAAACCTTCGTAAAAAGTCCAAATGGCTATCAGAGACAGTGTACGGGAAACACAGACACATTTAATTCTTCGTCTCTAACCTACTGACTTGATGTGGTTTCAAATGGTCTATGCAAAATACTGGGCAATTTGAGAAGTTATCTTAAAAGACAAGTTAACATACAAAACTGAGCCCAGACATCAAGGCAGAGTGAAAAGAGAGATGAAGCGAGAGATCTGGGCTCAAATCCTGGTTATGCCACTAATTAGTGTCATGGACTCAGTCACTTAATGTCTCCCAGTCTGGTTCTCACATCAGTAAAGGGAAAACAATATTCACTGCGTAGGTTCATTGTAAGGCTAAGAGATAATGTGTTACCCCATTCCTCACTGGGCTGGCATATCCAGTCATGGGCTCTGATAAAAGGGAGCTGGGATGGACATTGGTGTAGCAGGAGTTGTGCACTGCTTCTCCTGTACAGAGGAACCCAGGTGTGTCAGTGTTCCCTTTTGCCAGAGTTGTATACTTTACTAGTATAGGGGCACCACTTCATGAAGAAGTTGTTTTCTTTTTTTAATTAAATTTGCCAGTGAATCCAAACTTCCTAAGATGATGGATGTAGAATTCAACAAGATGCTCTATAATAAAGATATTTTTTTCGAGTCCTGCACTCAGGTTCAAAAAAGTCAACTACACAAGACCCAGAAGGGAAGTGAGTCTCTACCTTAACTAAAGTTCATGTGAATTAGTCTGAGGATTTTGATTAATGATCATCTCACCAGGACCCAGTGAGACAGGGCTGTGCCCTAAACCCTAGGTAATCTTAGCCACTTTAATCAAAACCTAGAATCCAGATTAGGCGATATAACCTACACCTTATCCCTTACGCAGCCAGACTACGTACTGCTACAGTGCTCTGGACAGCCCCCTTGTAAACCTCTCCTGACAAATGAAGGGGCAGACAGGATGGTGGGGCTGCAGAAAGCATGACAGATGAGGAAGGGCTGAAAAAACTAGGGATGTTTATTCTGGAAGAGAGTCTGTCTTGGGAAACACGATGCCACTGTCCAATACCTGAAGGGTTGTCATGGAGAATAGATGTTCTCTGTGCTCCTCTAGACAACAGGAGGATGAAGCGGTAGGAATTACCCCTTGTCTGCTGGTGAGATCACGACCCGGCAGAGGCCAGCTGCTGACCTGCTGAGGATGTGGTGGCAATTCCGAATGGGCAGGGGCCGGAGCTTAGGAGGTCTAACGTGCTGTGCTTCCAACCCTAAGAATCTATCGGCCTTTGGATATGCTGTACTTGTTCTAAATAGGCATCATCTCCCTTCCTTTTTAATAAAGACGTTATAAAAATAATAATGTAATGTGCAGGAATTCATTTGCACTGCTTATGCTACAGAAATCTTGATTTAATAGATATCCCTTCAGGTTAAGGTTTCTGCTGCTGGCTGCAATATAATAAAGATGCTGACAGTTGTGAATTACTTTACCGAGTTCTACAAATTATCAACTGCTATGGTAAATAGGAGAGAAATAAAAGGTAAAGTAGGTGGATAGGTCAACAGGGGCGATGCCTGCCTTTTCTGTATAATTTAAGACCTCCGAATGATGGCAAATAGATGCTAGTTCTGAGGAAGAAGAGTGAGTATATATGGCTCCAAGTTTCAGGACATAGAGGTTAATGGAAAATGGGAACGGCTTTGTTTTATGGGCCCTACTCAAGACGGATGACCAGGGAGATGGGCAAGAGGAATTATTTCTCATCTAGAAGAAGCTGAGGTTAAGAGATGAGGCAATGGCGTGTGAACGCTGCCTGGGACAATTATTAGTAGAGAGCTCTGACTAAAGGTGAACAGCCTGCTGGGAGATGGGAGACATCTGATAGGTAAAGTCAGTCTCGCCCTGAGGCCGTGACCTCATTAATAGTTAAACAACAGCACTGAAAATTAATGACCCACACCTGACTGCCCAGCGAAATGACACTCCCCTTCACAACGGTCCGGAAATCCTCCCAGGCACATTCTGGCAGGGGATCTGGCTGCCATGGCTGCAGCAATCCCGCTGGGAATCCGCTGGGTTAAATGAGCAGTTAGACAAAGAAACGGCCTCTCTCTGGCCTCCACGATGCTACATGGGACAGAAGAGGCCTACAGTCTTTAAGAAGTAGAGGCTGACCATACTGAAGGGATTTAGAAAGGAAACACCATCAGCGGTCCTCTGTCAGACCTGGACGAGTGGACGGAAAGGCACTAATTTGAGTGAGGGAGGCTGGGCACCACAGTGACCTCCATCCCATCTGCCATATGGCTGTCTGACAAAAGCGATTCGTCAAGCTTCCTGGTTGCCAAATATCCTGGCTTTAAATCACCAGGTGGAGAGAGGAACATTTTCCGAGAGCAATTCAAACCACCCCCAAATTTTAAATCAGAAGACTCTCCTCTTCGCCACGCACAAGACTACCTAAGGTGTTCACATCAGCTTTAAGGGCTGAGAGAACAAAGACCATCCCCTAGTCGCCAGGTTGCCTTTCTGCTTGGTGCATAGGTTTTTGAAAATAGAGTACAATAAATTCCGTGCATGACAGCTTACTGCAGCTAAAGAGTGAGCTCCTGAGATGCACCTTTTTATTTATTGGGGTTGGGAAGGGAGGTGGTAATGTTTCCTGTATTGGATGCCTTATACTTTGCAGACCTTTGGGGACTCATCTCTGCTGAATTCTTTAACAGCTGAGATGACAGGGATGTCCATTACCCAAATGGGCAGCACTCTCTATTGATTAGGGCTCCACTTAGCCATCTCATTTGTCATCCTATTGTCTCTCATCTCCACTGCTCTCCATATGAAGGGGGAATCTTTTTTCAGGTGCTCGAGAGTTAATCTACATTCCAGGCACAACTGAGCAATTAAAACATATAATGAGCAGAATGCTTTACCGCTTCACCTACAGAGAAGCCTGAACTGGGCTTCTCCCCATCTCCCTACACAGGCCATAGGAAGTTAAAGAGGTAATCCACTCTTGGAAAATCCCAGATGAAGAACTATAATACTCTTCAAACCTTGGCTGTGTCAAGTGCTTATGTTGCCTCTATTTCTGAAAATCATTTTAAAAGATAAAAAGGAATATTATAGGGAGAAAGCTCAAATCCCTACAAAACAAAGGAAGGTCTACCTAATCTTGCCAGTTAATCATTTGGGGAAAGTCTTGCTCTGCATCTAATTAGATCTATGCAGTTAAACCGCCATCAAGAATTCTCCCATAAAGAGGGTGTTTTATGTAGTTCTCATATGAGAGATTAAATTGGGTATGTGGAAAGCAATGTTGATCCATTTAATGGACTCCCCCAAAATATACATCAGCAGCCGCATCACGGAGCTGGACAGCTTCTTTATCCTTTCGCCGAAATGCAAGCACAGAAATAATTAAACATCTTTCAGGCCTGAACTGCTCAGTCATTAGGCAACAGTCAATGACTGGAACTGCCACAAGAGCCTGAACCACACTTCACCCCAGCTTTTCTGGCCATTTCTATTTGGAAAGCTTTCCATATCCGGATTTCCCCTGAGAACCAGTTGATGATGCCATAAAGACTGTCGACCAGAGGCAGGAGCTCCCCAACACCTGAGCCACACACAGAGCTATCAAATACCATTTAATTGCTAGATGACACTGTGGGTCTGGCCTTGAATTCTGATCTCCAAATATTATCCATGCAACTTTCTGCAGAGATAAGGTTGTTATAACAGCAGATAAAACCAATTAGACCTGGGAGCAGCAAACACTTCAAGATTTTGACTTTCACCATAAATAGAGTTTGAGGATACATAAACTGTAAGAGGTCTGACGCTATCTTCCTTATCTAAGTGACATTACTTGAAGCCTATTTCCTTTCATGTATGTGGACATTTTCAGGTAAGCATGTGCGCTGAGAGAGGGCAACACATGCAAATTGCATGAGCTATTAATTACTTTTATATTTGGTGTTAAAGAGCAAATACTGATAAAGAATATAAATCTAACTCATTTTTAATACACAATACTAGTTGTGCTTCATTGATAAACTCAAGCACGCTATCATAAATACACTCAGCAAAATTTTCTCCTTTTCAAATTTCAGAAGCTTTCCTGCTTTTTAGCTGACAAGATTCTACTAGTATATCTACCTCTTTGTACACATATTATGTCTGCTTTGTGATATGTTTGCAGTGCCAAAGCCAAAACACCAGGAGAAGTGCCAAACCTTAACCCCAAGTTACTTCTGGTAGACCACAGATAAGGAAAACAGCTCTGAATTGGGGTGAAATGAACAGTGTATGTGAGCTCCCCAGAAAGCTTATCAATATCTGACAGCTAAACAGGATACTAGGGAATTTATCAACCAAATGATGCTCTAAAGGAAGACAAAATTGATAGAAAGGGGAATGGTATAGCTTCAAAGGCAGCCTAATTCTATAAAGCATGAATTTCTTTCATGAAAAAAATAAATAAAAGCATAATGGAAGTGTGTCACTAAGGAAAATATTCCATTTTCTTTGTAAAATAGACTTTCTATACTTTTCATGAAAAAAATATTATATACCCTCCTACATGTATGCTTTTCTGAGGGAAAAAAACATATTAGGACCTATTTCATTTAGCTCTCAGACCTGGGGTATAAATAGAAGATAATAACCTGTATTATCCAAGAGAGAAGAGGAATAGCAGAATGGCATTCAATAGTGGTGGGGAGGTAGATAGACAGAGGACTACAGACTTAGAAAGCAAAAATAAATGTCACACATACCAGATGAACAGTGACTATTTGTAGATACAGGAGGAAAGATATAGGGTTTATGACCCCCAGCTAACAAACAACACAGTGTGCAGTTTAAAAAGCAAGTAATTTACCAGGAATATCAGACAATAAATAGTACTGAAAAACTTCAATGTAATCGTGTTACAATATATGGGCCTGATTGCACCCTTCCTAAAACTATAATGACCCTAAAGAAATACAGAACAAATGGGGTCAAGAATCAAAAATTTTTCATAGACTGAAAAGTAAAACCAATAGATTAGTAAAATTATGGTAAAAGTTTGAAAAGAAAAATATACTGATCTTCCATTACATGAAAGAATATTTTATATAGAGTATGGGAGCTAAGAATTCTGAAATTTAGGATGGAATACAGAGATTCTCTCATAGCACAAATAATTTTTACTAGCTATAAGAAGAAATTCCCAGATTTGGAATAGCCATATGCAAATAATGTAGGGTCTGGTCCATTTTCTTACTCAATGACTATTATCTCTTGAGGTCCTTTTAGACTAAAGAGTTAGCAATTAATTTTGGTCACAAAGATCATCGCTATCACTACTTATAGTTAATATTTATGGAACAGCCGCTGTGTAAAAGATCTTGAGGAAATGCTAGCATCGCTTGTTTTGCAAATAGTTAGAAATTCCTTACCCGCCGTGTAGTCTACATTACTTGTCTATCTGGAAAGTTCTTATTTTATCCTCTAAAGCCTTTCCGTCCTCTTTCAAGACACATTGTACCCTGTCTTCTCTGATTCCATAGCATCTTCTACATTTACTCTTCCCACTAGACAAACACTTGCCACCAGCAGAGACCATTTCTTGGAGAAGTTTGCACACTTAACACAGCGCACACCTTGGAATGGAGGAGGCATTCACCAACCATACAGCTTCCAGCTCTCCTTGTTCTAGTTCTTTGCAACATTCCTACTGCTAGAGAAGGAGCTACATTTCATAAGCTATTTAATGACAGCACGTGGAAACTTCAACAACTAGCTTGCTCGTTTCATACCGTTTACCTGTAGCTACAATGGGCTGAGCTTCTACATGCACACAAAAAGCCCCATTTAATTGGGGCAGAGCCCAAGAATCTGAATACTTTTAGGCAACTCAAATGATTCTAATATGTAACTAGAGTAGAAAATTACTGACAAAGAATTACAACTTCTTTTTTCAAATCCTTCCCTTCATTTCTTTCCACAAGCCATTTGACTGTATCTTTAGATTGCTTGTGGTCATGTATATTGTTAACAAATATTATTCAATATTTTTAAAATGTATTTTGAGCACAGCTTGGACACTGTTTATAATCTATTATTTTTAAAGAACGGTCAACATATGACTGAATTTTTATGTCAGAAAGTATTTTGCATTAAGAAATATGGAAAAATACATAAAACAGAAGCTCCTAAGTCTTCCAATCAGCCTACCAATATGTCAGGAAAAAAAGAAAAGAAAACTTTTCTGCACTCACTATGTACCAGGCATGAGTCTTCATTTGGAGATACAGAGAACAGGGAGTTCCCTCAAGGAACTTATACTCAGCGTGATTAAAAAAATAGATTTTCTCTGTAAAGTTAATCGACAAGTAACCACAATAATTTTTCTATTAATATGTTGGTTTATAATTTAAAAACACTTGCTCAACCATAATCTTATTTAATCTTAATGGCAATTCTGTGAGAGATTATGATCATTTTTGAATGACAAAACTTAGGTTCAGAGAGGTAGAGTGATTTGTTCAGCTCACACAGTGATTAGGTAAAATGCAGTTATTAGGTAAATGAGTCATGCAAACCAAATTTCTGAATGCTTTTCCCTAAATCCGGGGGCAAACATTACACTAATTACTGTGCTGTATGCAAAAGGATTACACTATGGTCTTGAGATCTCGAAGGAGGCCACAATCTAGTTATGGAAGGGAGCCAGATACACACAAATGATTAGAATATAATACACTCTACTATTTACAAATACTAAATAAATCATGGAGGAGAGTCAGCTGTTCTCCAGGGTTTGCAAAGAAGGAGCAGGGTGAAATTAGAAAGACGGAGAAGGCTTTTTTTGTAGAGTTAGACCCTGGGTTTAGACTTAAAAGGATGAGTAAAGCTAGATAAGCAGGAAGAGGGGAGTTAGAAGCTCTACAGATCATGTGTCTCATTATAGTCAATTTGGAAAGTTCGAGCTAAAAATATTTCTACAAAGTATCCATCAATTCTCATTTACTATGTAATTTGAGGCCAAGAAAACTTCACCACTATAGCCAAATTTAGTCAATATAGGAGAGGCACCTGGATTCTGTCTCAGGCTTACCCATTCAAATCCGTTGTCTTAAAGGAAAAAAAAATGAGTTAATCATTGAGGTATTTATTGAGCCTCTGCTATGTGCAAAGTATTATGTTTGCCACTCTGAGAAATACGAAGTATTCTCTAATATTGGGCTGGCCAAAAAGTTCTTTTGTTTTTTTTCTGTATGATGGTTCTAGTAGCACTTAGTTATCTTTAACTTCATTTGAAACAATTTTGTTAGACTGTATTGTGACAGTTGTCATATCAGTATGCATTTAAAAAAAACATCAAAATTGGTGAATTTTTGTGTAGCCATTTGAATATTGAATATGGAAGAAAATACACAACATTTTCAGCATGTTATGCTTTATTATATCAAGAAAGATAAAAACACAGCTGAAACGCAAAAACACTTGTGCAGTGTTTGGAAAAGGTGATGTGACCGGAGTGGTTTGCGAGGTTTCATGCTGGAGATTTCTCGCTTCATGATGCTCCATGGTTGGGTAGACCAGTTGAAGCTGATAGTGATCAAATCGAGACATTGATTGAGAATGATCAACATTATACCACGTGGTAGACAGCCAACACACTCAAAATATCCAAATCAACAAAGTTATTGGTGAAAATGAAAAATGTCTTTTATTTCAGGAAAAAAGGCCATATGGGCTTTTTGGCCATCCCAATAGTTTACCATCTCCTTGAGCACAGACACAAAAATTTAGATGCTCAAATTAACTGTATCATGTGACTAAGGAAAATAAGAATGGTCAGACCATTAAGTGCAATGAAAGGGTAGGGGGATTTAGATAAGCAGATCCTGAGATGCCAGTCCTGGCCAGTCAGGAGCACAAGCAAAGGTGAGAGGGATGGGGTGAGTAAAGTGTATGCAGTAAACTCATCTGACGAACAGTGTGGGGTCAACTGTGTAAAACACTGCAGATACAAATCTTACCAGAAAAATAGAGGATGAAGAGGGGGTTCAAGAAGAGATAAAATCGTTAGTCTGTGCTATGTTCGTAATTGTATATTTCATCAGTAAAGTCCCAACTCAGTGGCAAGGAGGACAGCCTTCGAGCATCTGGGTCTAAGTGTAGGGGTTGGGGGGAGTGTGCACCCTTCTATGCAGCGGTTCTTCTGAGGCACTCAGTTGTTTCTCTTTTGTTGAGGCTGCCTTCCTTTGAAATGGTTTCTGCATTTCCGGCTTATAAAATTAACACTGCACACATGGGGACCAAGCCACCGTCATAACATTCACAGCTTTCAAAGCATAATACAGAGAATGTACACTCCTATTCTAATGAAAAGACAGACTTTAAAATCCCATTTGTGCCCAGAAAGGTCATGCCACACCATGTCCCTGAGAGCTGCCTGGGAGACACTGGGTTCTTTGAATGTGGCCTTGATCATTTTCTCAGAAAGATAATCATGCCTTCCATGCCTGGACTATTTTAAGGCTGCATGTGCTAATTTAATTTATGGTGTTAAGAAGAGCTGCACCATTTGTGAGGGGAGTGGAATGTGAAGGGCTATTCCCAGCTCTGTACCACAAGGGATTCCCCTGCTTCTCTGAACACAAGAGAAGAGAGATTAATGGAAAACACTAACCAGACACTGACTGTGGCTTGGTTGCTGGTAATGTACTTAATCTATGACCACCACAGGCATGGAGACTAAGCTGGGAAGGGAAGTGGGATTTAATGGGGAAGCAGAGAGTCACCTGACTTGGAAAGCTCTTAAAAGAACTTTCCCAGTGAAGAAAATCCTGGTTAAAAGGACGAAGGTGGGAGGAGTATCACTGAAAGAAGCCGTGGTGCCAGAGCTGGAGGTCAGAATAGGTTTCTGCATGTGGATTTTGAAATCACACCTTGGCCAATGGCTTCTGCCTCAGACTACAAATAGGGATTGTTAAGGAGACGAGTCTGCCTTTCATGCAGAAATGCGCATCAGCTCTTCTTTAGCCATGGACTATTTGTTCTGAATGATTCTGAGAGGGTAAGGGAATGCCAACTCCTTAGACAGATGACCTGACAGATGGGCTCAAGGGAGGCAAGGATCTGTCCTCGGGGTGAGGTAGGGGAAGAGGCAAGTCAAAAAGCAGACAAGGAAAACACAGAGAGCATGCTACTCTTAAGGCTTTATGAGCATATGTGATTACATCTATGACTAAAATACATAGTCAAGGCAAAAGAAGCACAAAGATTATTCTAATGTATAATCTAAGAGCAGATTGAGAACACATGACAAAACCTCTTTATGTAGGTTTGCTACTATAAAAAGAATCCAATTTATTCTCTCATATTTAAGAAAGGAAAAGTCTTATTGAAGTGAAAAATGATGTCACTGGAAAAAGTTGATTATCCACAACCTTTTTGCCCTAACCTTATGAAGACACCATTGCAAAGACTCTGAGCAGGTTGAAGAAATAATGCAAATTGTATAATAGATATGAAAATGCCCCCCTTAATCACTGAGGTCATCAAAGATGTGAAAAGTAGTCAATTTTGCTACAAATTATTAAAGGTAATGAAAAGATCACTCAATACTTTCAGATGCTTTAAGACCATAAATCTATAAAAGCTTTATTAAAGGCAATTAGGTAACATGTGAATACATTAAAAAATCTTCAAATGTCTATAGATTTTGACCAAAAAAGTCTAATTCCAGGAATCTTCCAAAGGAAGTCATTAAAATACTGCTAAGATTCCTGTTTAAAATTTTTAATTTAAAAATTTTACAAAGATTTTAATGGCTGTAAAATAATTATAATATTAAGTGAGAAAAGTGAAGTCACAGAATTATATGTACACAGAAAAAATGCTGAAAAGTTAATGCACCAAAACTCGAACAGCAATTACCTATGGATTATTTTACTTGTAACTCATTAGAATTTTACAAATATGTTACAAATGATAAATGTTATAATCAGAAAAATGTAACCAAAATCTACAACTCCAAAAATAGCAATAAAAATCACCAAAGCTGCCCTGGCTGGGTGGTCCAGCTGACTGGACCATCATCCCGTGTACACACACACACACACACACACACACACACACACACAAGTTGCAGATCTCATCCCTGGTCGGGGCACATATATAGGAGGAAACTCATCTCTCTCTCTTTCTCTCTCTCACTTTCTCTCTCCCCACCACCCACCTTTCCCTCTAAAATCCATAAATATAGTCTTGGGTGAGGATTTGAGGATTAAAAAATTTACCGATGCTATTCCATGAATTATTTATGAAGGAATAATAAGAATATTGGATTAGAGCTGATAGGGTTAATTTTCTTTTACATACCATTGACCTGAAACTATATATATAAACTATTGTCTTAGTTTATAGATTGTATAGAGAGGGCCAGGTGGTTATACCACCTATGGCAGGTACACTCAATCTCAAGCCCAATAAACTGTAATGAGAAAAAAAATAATTTTCTAAGTAGCTAGAAGCCAACTTTATAGATTTTATACTTGATAAGAGGATAGGGAAAAAATAAGAGTTATCTTTTGGGAACCTGACTGAATTACATATGGGGAATTTTCATGGCTGATCTGTAGAAACAAGCCGGGCAACATTTTAATTATTTTCTCTGTTCTATTAATATCTTCAGATATCTAAACTATTTGTGTATTATAAATGTTTGGTAGATAGACTATAGTGTTTTATATATATATGTATATGTATATATATATTTATATATATCTGTTGGTACAGTATAAAGTGAACATCCTTCAAAGTCACATGTTCTCAAGCAAATGACATAGAATTAACACTGAAAATTCTTCAAGAAAAATGAACTTTCCAAGAAGATGTTTTCTATTAAAAAGTCATTACATGCAACCCTTCTATTTTCCATATACCTAAAGAATTGAACACACAATGTGGATCACACTTTTTAAGGAAAAACAACACAACGTCACAATATGTCTTCTTAAATCTTGCCTAATGTAAAAGGTTTTAATGTCATAAGACTGCTTATAAAAAGTTAGTCTTAAAGAACCAAAACTGAGAACCCTCCTGCCCCCAAACCTGGGCAGAAAGGAAATTGCCAAACAGAACACAAAGTAAACGGAGATAAGAGCTCCATTTTCTCTAGTGCTGCAGAAACAGGGAGAATTTCCTGTGGAAAGGACAAGTACAGCTGGAGTCCAATTAAGTAAAAGATGGCGATGAGAGGGTATAGTTATTTAGGGTCTGCCTTTTTTTCTGTTTTAAATTCTCTCCCCAGGACATTTTTTTCACTCCTTTTAGAGAGAGAGGAAGGGAGAGGGAGAGGAGGGGGAGGCAAACATCAATGTCCCCGCACATGCCCCAGTGGGACTGAACCACCAAACCCACAACCTTTTGGTTTATGGGATGACGTTCTAGACAACTGAGCCACATGTGCCAGGGTGGGTCTGTCATCTGCACATACAAATGATGAACTCTGATTTTTGGATATAATGAGTCTGCTGCTTGCATGCAGCCTGCTCATAAACGACCACTTCACTTTCTTTTTTAAGTCTTTGTCGTTGTAGGACAAGGGCCCGGGTGGGAGGGTAGGAGATACAGGGTCATGCCTTCTCTGTTCTGCAAGTATGACTAAGGTGGTGTGTCCTGGAAGGGAGAAAAAAGCATTCCCCTGGTTATCAGCCAGGCTGACTCACGCCTCTCCGCATTCTAGAACACCAAGTATCCAGAAACTCTGGCTGCTATTGAAAGAGATTTCTATCAGCTTTCACAACATCTGAGCTATGAATGTGCTTCTATTCCCAGTTGTAATAAACGTTAGTTCATTTGCTGGAAGTGGTTTTAATCACCTGAGAAGTAGTAAACAGGTTTACCTTGCAACCTAACAGGAAGCACACTTGTGACTTTGTTCTGTCTATCCTGAGTTGCTCAGCTCAAATGCTCACAGGGAAGATGGACTGTGACAAGTGAAAATAAAAGTGCTGGCTTAATACCAGGCCCACTTACATACCTCACACTACTGCTACACAGCCTGGCAGCACCAGGAGCTGGTGCTCCCAGGAACTGGAAGAGACCAGCAGGGAGGCAGCAGCAGGCCTGCTCCAAGCCCTCCGGGTGGGGCTGCCCGGCAGAGTTGCACAATATTTGACACAGATGATGCACATTCCCGGAGCCTCCTCTCTTACAAGAGCCAAATTCCCCTTTCACCTATCTGTCTGAAACAGCAAAGTACAAGGAAAAAGAAGTTCAGGATGCCAGGTTAAAAAAAAAAGAGAGAGACAGAGATTTCAAAGTAACTTCTTCAAAGGGCCTTTATATTTCTTTTAAGACATTTGAATTTAAGTGACACTGTCAATCATTTCCTTTTTCAAATATGACAAAGCTATTCTACCCCCAACTCTTTCTCATGGCTTGATGGCAATGAGAGGGGAAGTTATTTTCCATACCCAGAAATTCACACAAAGTATCTTGGCAGGGGGAAGTAATTCGAATGTTTTATTTTAGTGTTCTTTTTAACTTAGCTCTTTTCCATTTACTTAGGATTAAATAACTTTTATATAGCAAGCGTACAAAATTTTCTGAGGCTATCATTTGCCAGTACAACAGACTAAAAGAAATGACGAACATGCATTGAAGACAGTAACGAAGTGGTAAATACTCCAAAGTATAGCTAAACATTTCTTTCTCCGGATTTACAACTTTTCAGAGGCCGTTAAGCCAAAATGTAAACCACAACCAACCATAACTTTCATATCCTAAATGTAATCATTTGTGAGACTATCACTTACCTATATTTAGTATGTTTTTAAAATGAAATTAAAATATCTACCACGTAAGTTCTGTTCATTTTACAGAGTCTGTGAATTAAAACAAAAATCAAAAGGTATAGGGAGGTAGCTCTGGCTTCCTAAGCCCGTGAGGAGACAGGAAATCAGGGTACCATCTAGGAGGCTGTGAGTCCTGGACATCACAGGTATCTGAGCGAGAAGAAGCTTGTCAGGTGGGCCCAGGAGGGAAGTCCATTATAGCTGCAGGGGTCCTGACATTTGGGGTAATCTAAATCTTGTTACTGGGAGAATCACCCCTGGTGGGACAGAGACTTCGAATGGATGCCTCTTTACCCAAGCAATTAAGATCATTTAGGAAACAGAGAAAATGGGCAATAAGGATCTCCCTCCTAGAGAGCACTTGCTGGTGTTCAATCAGACAGTTCCAATGACAGGTTGGCGGTGGAGGCGCAGCATTTGCTGAATAAAATGCTGGGGCTCAGCCCTACAGAGGGTTTCGAAAATCTCTTAAAGGGCCCTGCCCACAGCATCAGAAAGCTGTCACCTCACATCCATGGTGTCCTGAGCACCTGGGAACCAGGCAGAGCAAGGGTGGTTTTTCTGTGAGTGTGAAACACAGGGCCCCCTTGCAGACGAGGAACAAGTTGGTTCTTGGAGAGCAGTTGTGTTCCGCGAATGACTTATAAAACATTGAACTTCAAATTACACAAAAGCAGCACCTGGAAAAAGCAAATAATGAATCACTGCAAGCTCTAAAAATTATCTTCAGAGCCTACTGAAACAATCTGAAAGGGTCAGAGCAGTTCAAGGGCTGGTCCCACGGAAAGAACCACACCCTCCTCAGTATGCTTGGGGCCCTCTCGCTTAGGGCACTTGCGGCCCAGCGCTGTGACCATTGACTTACTTGCCACGCTCCCCGACTGCCTTGAGAGCAGAGAGTGTCTTATTCATATCTTAACTTCAATGCTGAGCACAACGCCTGGCACATTTTAATTCCTAAAAAAATATATGGTGAAAAAATCTGAAGAGGATATCTGAAGAACGTCCTCAAACATGTAGTAAATAAACCTCACAAGACTACCATCATCTCACAATATGTCTACACACCATTTTAGTTGTTACTTTCCACGTCTCCGCCCTTGACGTTGTCTCTGAAGCCACATGACTCGTACAAAGTCATCAATGACAAGCATAACTGACAACATCAAAAAGGCGAATGACAAGTGAAAACACATGAACTTCGCACTTCTTTACCTCCTGAAGCCCTGCCCAGGTCTCAGCTAATTAAGGCAATAAAAGTCACTCATCAAACCTTTGACTTTCCTTAATTCATCAGAGCCACAACTTTTCACAAACATTACCTGTCTGTCATGGTGTCAGGGCTTGCTCAAAGGCCTCGGTGTTGATTCAGTAATATTGTCTGTAAGCCAAATGTGTCCAGGACTATGGGCCACATTTCAAAAAAACATGCAATATTTCTAATGGTCTTATACGTTGGGTACACTGAGTATGAAATGGAATTCTTTTTCTACCAGTGTCATTTAAAAGAAATCACAGGAAGGAAAATGTTCACTGAGGGACTGCAAAAGCAAAACACAGGCCACAGAAGCGTAATGAAAATACCTCAGCTCCTTCTAGGTTTTAGCATGTCAGTCCTGACCCTGTTTTGGAGAAGCTAGCTCTACTTCTAAACTTCCGTCCATTCATTAAGGATGAGGACGCATTTTCTTCCCGAGTGCCCGTAGAGGGCCATGTAGCTCCTAGACGGTTAATTACTTGAGGTCAGGGTCAAGAACTTGCGGTCGGAAAGCCACACGGAGCTCCTCAGCAACTTGTGTTCGGCTCTTCAATCTGCTGGCACCAGACAGTAATTTTCAACCGTCCACAAGTGCAAAGGCGTTCTGTTGGCAAGAAGGGCTTTTGATGGCTCTGTAATCAACTCAGCTTCAATAGGCCTTTTGCACAGACTGAAAGCAAGTAAAACTTTTGGAAAGCCATTAGTTTTCTCCAAGTAAAACACTGTCTCTTGCCTCCTAATGTTGTCCTTGTGGAAATGACTTCTACGAACTAAGAGAAAATTTTGTTCCTAGCAGTTTAAAAAGAATGGATCGCCCTTCTGCAATTCTGACATTACTATTTTATTTTCCATTGAAATGCAACATCAAATACCATATTTGTGATCAGGAGAGGAGAGGAGTGAGCCTCTGGAAAAATGAATGTTCTGTAGATTTTGCTATGCAGAGAGACTGAGGTTCTTTTCCATTTCCGTTAAGCTATCCCCAAGTGGTTATATTTTCAAGAGCAGAAGTGGAAAGTAGAAAAAGGTAGCCTTCCTTGTCGTCCCACAGTACAGAACAGAGCTAGTAGACAACAGTCTCAAAATATGATACAATTTGTGGGCTGCCCTCTAGCACTAGTGCTGCTCTGCTCGTCCTCACGGATCAATCTGGTTGTCTCCAGCACATCTGCTCGTGCGCTGACAAATGATGAATTCCATCGCCAAATCCATAAGCAGAAAGAGGCGCTGATAAACAGCTATGAGTGGAAATGTATGCACCTTTCATAAACAAGACAAATCACTCATTCTCACCAAATGCTTCCAACAGGAACACTAATTTTGTATTTATTTGCATGGCATATGTACTGCGTCCGAAGCACTGCATTAAAAAAGATCTCAGGCAGCCAACTGCTTTGATTACATTTATCCGTCGCAGTATTACAAGGGCTCAATGGCACAGCAATGAAACAGGAAACTAGTGAAGATTGAAAACACCTCATCAATGGCTTGTCAGGGTTGGGGATTTTTCTGGTGCATTAACACACATACACACATATTCATCCTTGATGTAGGGAAGAATTATTTTTTTTAAAAACAAAATACTGTGACCATGCATCTTAAATCTGCCATATGCCTTTCCTGTCAACCCGCAGTTATTTTTATTAATAACTCCAAGAACATATTGTGGAATTCTTTTTGTTTTCAGATCCTGTCATGTGACTTCTTCGGCACCAGGGAACACTGGGTAAATTGTAATGTTCTAATATGCCAATGAATGGGCCTTTTTAAAGTCAAACTGGTGATGAATTGATATTTGCTAAGGCCTAAGCAAGCACAGGGCACTATATATACTCCTTCTTCTGTGCTCTCTGCAATGATGGATGGAAGTGAGAGGCAGAGAAGAAGTCACAGAGACGAGCTCAAGCTGACAACCAGGCAACTACAAGTGGATTGTTTTAATCAAGCCGCAAAAGAAGTGGCTTTTTGTATTACTTACTGTGGCTTCATTCTCTTACTGTGCTCATAGATCATGGATATACTGTACCACACTGGCCTGGCTGAAAATTGGAATGCAGTCGAAAAAGCAGAGAGAATACAGCTTCCTGCAGGTCCCCAGAGGAAGGTCATTTAAGCAAGGCATTTTCCCAGAGATGCCAGAGCTGGAGACTCATATTCCAGCTTCCTGAGAGATCTGATTTTCTAGAGGAGGACTAAGAAGGGTTTGCTGTTTTCCTTTAATAACACTGGTTCCCCCCTAACGACAGAAATCTCTGGAACAACAATACAGGTGTGATGGTGTGACATAGCAGCCTCCAAGCTGTCTAACAACAAAGCTCCCTGGACAGCGGATTTTCAATTTACAGTTTTAAATGTTGGGGCAAAATAGAAGCCTACCTCCTGGAACCCATGCATGCTGTGCAAATAAATACAGAATTAGTGCTCACCCTTGGCAGGGCATTTTTGGTAGAGTTGGCTGCAGAGCATTAAAAAAGACATTAAGTGGATTATATAGTCATATAAAGTCCTCTGTGATTTTTTAACCATAAAAAATTAAACAAAGAACATTTTTCTTTTTGATGATGTATACTAATTATAAATGTTACAAGAGGTGATTGTGCAATTGCGTATTTTTCCCTTCCAGAAATTTCGTGGTGCTATAACTTTGGAAGATTGTTTAAAAGAATCTGTTATTGAAATAAGTACTTTGGCTTAGATGGAATCACCACTTTTTGAACAAACAAACAAAAATCATACCCTAAAACAGCATTCCATTTCAAATAAGGTGGTAAGTTTTTTATGTAGTAGGTTCCAAGTTCCTACAAAGGGCTCTGTAAAATTTTGTGATGGTTGTTTAAGAGCCACAAAAAAATTAAGTGGTCTAAACTTTGATAGCAAGGCAAACTAACCTACTCAAGGAAACACAGCTGGCGAAAAATTAGGTCCAAAATTAAACCTCCGAATGCAATTCATTATTTAAGTTGAGGTAGGTTTGGGGAAAGCTAGCCATGTTTTCTTTCCTTTTTATTTTTTATTTTTTGAAGTTTAGAACCAACATGAACCTTATGAAACAATAAACTCCTAAAATAATTTCTTCTTTTCCCGTTCTCTTGGACTGTATGGAAAAACTAGATATTGCATACCCACCTGCTATTAATGATCAAAATACTTTTCCCACAATTAACCCTCACACATTTAATATAAGATGGTTCTTTTCATAAGGGTAGCAAAAACAATAAAATAAAAGCATGTTGCAAATACACCTTCATACCATTTTTTAATAGGGAGAGTAAGTTTCTGAAAAGATCAACAGGTGAAGCTTGAAATTTGGGAAATACCTGCTCTGATTGCTGTTAGACAAGGGACTACAAGACCCTGCCACATAAATATTGCTGAGATGCTGAGGTGTATAACTGTGCTGAGATGAGTAACTGACTTGAGATGTGAGAAGTCTCTAGTAGAGGTAAAGAGGCTCATGCCGTGTACCTGTGAACCAATCCTTTCTTTTAGAACCAGATGTGCAAAATGTGAGACCGCCTGTCAGTTTCTTTGTCTGTGGGAAGCAGGCTTAACAAAATGTGGTGGCTTTAGTGAGCGGTGCTGTTCGGGCTAACACTCCAAGTTCAACAGTGCAAAACAGGGTCTGGCCAAGGCCTAGCCAACAAGAGTCTTTGAGAGAATCTGCTCCAGTCAAGATAAATATCTTCAAGTCCTTCAAGTGTGTGAATTAAATAGAATAACATAATTTACACGCTGGCGGGAAAACTACACAAAACATACACACCTGCAAGTACACATTTTTGCGTGCTAGATATTTCTTTTTTATGCAATCAAACTCAAGGACAGGGAAAAAATCCATTCAAAGTTTGTTTGCTAAAATAGTGACTCTGATACATTTTAGAGTAAATAATAAATTTAGCCCAAATTACACTTGGGTTCCACAACAGTTTGAAGGAAACTATTATTTTCCTATTGATTAACAATTAATAGTGATCAAAAGTATTGAGGCTTTCAAATATAAAGGCACCTCACCAATCTCAGTCTTCTTAGTAATTAACCAAGAAAAAACTATATGCCATAATACTTCTACTTAGGGTAGACATGTTTTTCATTTGATCCCGACAAAGTCTTCAAAACAGGCAAGGCCAGAATGGTCCTCATTTTGCAGGTAAGGAAACAGATACTCATAGTTTGCCAAACTCATAGAGCTAATTAAGCGGCAATTTTCTAGTCTCCTCAAGGAGATGGAAAGAGATAAATACTTAGTCCCTGAGAGTAAACTAGGTTTTTGTGAACAGATGAGTCAGGACTCTCATGTGCCATGCTCACTCAAACTGGACACTTACACCTTTTACCATCTCACACCAAATTCAATCTTTTCAGACATCTGAAACATGATGGATCCCAGGCTTCCCACACTGGCAAGAAGAAAGAGGTATCCCTGTGTGAGTCCGTGAGTGGCCCAGGGCTAAGGTGTGGCCACCCTGACCTCTGTCCTGTCTAGTCACGAAGGAGGAGCAGCCACATGTCCAGGCCTCCTATACTGTCAAGATTCTCACCACCCACAGGGCTGCTGGACCCAGACAAAAGCAGTACCTGTCTCAAATGTGAACAGGGATTGGTTAGTCCTTGTGGCTCTCCGGGAATTAAGTTATTCTTCATAAGGTGCCTTATGTCTACTTTTCGGCTTTTAGATTTCTGCTTCTTAGACACATTCTCAGGATGGCAAGCTGTACTCAAGTAAGGGACTGCTTGTTAGAGGGTCTTCTTACAGCAGAAAAGAGATTAGCAAAGAATACTCTAAAACAGCTCTCATCACAGGTCAAGTGCTCTCACATGGTTCTACTGAATGCAGAGACGCTTTTAGATGCACTCTGGTTTCTGATGGCTACAAAACCCCTGGTCCTCACGTATAAGCCGTAACGCTTGTCAACAACATTCTCAGAGATGCCAAATATCAATTTAACGTAGAAATATTATTACAACCTAGCAATTTAGAATGTTTATTTTAATATGTAAATTAAACAATGTGAATAATAAATAATAAAAAATTACCATTTATATAACCTATCAGTGTTTCCTCATGTTTATATGTAAGGGTGGCAGCGTCGGGACTTGAACCCAGGAGACTAATGGTGCTGTAGAGAACAATGATTTAGGGCTTACCGCCTACATTTTAGGCAAAACGACTAATTTTCTGAGCTTTAATTTCTCCCATTTCTCAAATGGGTAGAAAAACACAGACCTTGCCAGTACTGGCATAAAAGCTAAACGATAAAATGTATGTGATGTACCTTAATGATAACACATAATTTTTGTTCCTATTTTCTACACTGAAATAAAATATATGCATTTTCTTAGACATTTTGACCCGTACAACAAACTTTCCAGTTCTATTTCAATTTCTTCATCATCGCAGGGAAACCCGGTCTCGGGCGAATCCACCTAAAATGTCATTACTTGGCAATCCACAGTGTGACTTCCACAGTTCCCAGAATGCTTCTAGGCCAGACCAGTATTTTGGGATTCTAGGCAGTCCCGCTAGATACAATCAAAAATATATACTCAGCTTCCATAACTATCAATGTAGCAATTTTAAAAAGCTTTAATGTGTAAATATCAAATGTTACAGAATCAGAATCCTATTTAAAATGTTATTTAATCCTATGGCACCCTACATGTACACGGTACCATAATAAATACGTAAGCCTTACGTAGCACTTAAGAGTGCTCTTTACATATGTAATGATGTGCTTTAACTCACTTGGCTGCCCTATGACATTGATACTGTCCTCATCTTCATTTTACAGATAAAGACATTGAGCTACAGAGAGGTTAATTCATCAGCCCAAGTGCTCCGTAGGTGGCAGAGCCAGGATCCAAACCCAGGCCGACTGGCCTTAGAGTCCCTGCTCGAAACCAGGAACCTGCCAGCTCTCTTTGAAAGGCCAGGGAGCAAATATGTCAGGTTTTGTGGGTCACTTATTGCTGCAGATAATCTGTAACGTGTAGTTTGCCTACTCCTGTTCAAAACCATTACACCCTTGTGCCTGTCAGGTGCTTTATAATTTTCTAAGTAGTTTTACATGTAACTCATTTGATTCTTACTGCAATCTTCTGTAGTAATGACATGTTCTATTGTTTCCTTTGGGTCAGCAAGAAGACTGCCCACAATGTGTATCTCCTTTGAAACAGCAGCAGAAACTAGATGAGGCCCATGTGCCTGCACCCTGGATTTAGGGATTCACCCAAGGACTCTTTCTGATCTTCTCTAGAAGCTCCCTGCAAACCTCCATATTCTTCCCCACGGAATAGTACACTTGCAAAACAAAATCATCAAAGTGGAAGTGCCTGACACCCACTCTCCTCCTCCCTTCACTATTGACCCATTCTACCTTTCTCCTATCCCATCAGAGCTGATGCCTCTGAACATTTATTTTAAAATTCCCTACATAATTTTAATATAAAACATGTACTGATAAATCTCCTAACGCATGATAATTCTTTTAACTCTGAAAGGGAAGTACAAGCAAAATACATACGCTATTAAAAAAAAAAAAGCCAGCTAGATTCTACAAAGGTAAAAGAAACCCCACTATTCTCTCCCTATGACCAACACAATCAGCTAAAAGTATACTTTTATGATGATCTTTCTGTCTGTCCTCCAGCCTTGGCAGGTTTCTGTAGCCCTGGTCACTCGCTGCGGCACAAGCACTGCACACGCGATTGGTCCTCATGGCGTCTGGCAACTTCTGAAAGGAAAAGTGGGGCAAGGCCTAATGGTCTTACGATCACTTTACGGCAAACTGAAGTTAACGAAAGTGAGGGGAAAAACCTTCAACCACATTACTACAATACTAAGAAAGACGGTAACAGTAACTGCCGATGTTAACGGAGGGCTGATTGGGAGGCAGGCATTGTTCTAGACCTATCTTAAAACATTTGATCTTCGAGCACCTCCTGAGGTAGATACTATTCCCCATTAAACAGGTGCAGAAGTTGAGGCAGAGAAAAGTTAGGTAATTTAGGAGAAGCTGGGAATGGTAGACTCAGCTACAACTGCTGGTTCTAAGGTCTATTTTCACCATTCTCACTGATGCACTAATGAAACAATATCTGGGGTCTAGAGCAACACACTATTAAAAATGCTAATAACTCAAACTATATTGGTCCAAAAACTATGTACATAAATGGGCTTCATCTTAACAAAGAACTCTATCTATTCATAAAGCTCTCTATTTTTTATAAGGCCAAGGGAATAAAGATTTTTAAAAATTCAGAAAAGAGTATGTTTTGATGTTGTCCATGTGTACCAGATATTGCAAACAGCCATCAGTGTCATGGTGAAGTGGGAAAGACCAGCCCACATCATGGAAAAGGATTTCTGCGTCCAGTTCTGTCACTGTGAGCCACAATTTCTACCAGCTATAGCATGGAGACAGTAATAATTTACCCCTGAGAGTTAGCTTGGGGTATAAAAAAGAATGTGTGTGAGGACACTTTGTAAACTGTGAAAGGATAAATAAATGCAACCTGTTACTTTATTATTACACTTCCCCTCTAAGGAATTAGGTTTTAGATATAAATTTCCCTCCAGAAGGGAAATCCTGACCATGAGGCAATATAAATACACCAAGAAAGAGTGATGGGGAGAGGAAAATTATTGTCACTGATCCACTAAACACCCCGGGACTTAAGGTAGTTACTTGGTTGCCCCAGGGACCCTTTGAAGCTGTGGTCAGGCAGCAGTCACCATTAGGATGGGGAGAGCACTAAATGCCTGATCCGTAATAACCGGTGGCCCTGCTGTAGTTTAGAGAAGAGTTTGCGACACACAGGGGCCAGGATAGATCTCCTCCCTCCTCCACCAATGCCCTTCCAGTCCCTGCTTTCAAAGCTTGGTGAGAACAATCTACTCCAAAAGGTCAAGGCCACTGTCCACCCAGGAAAGGGACCAGGTCCATTGGATGTTCTTTCCGTAAAGGGAAGAAATGATCTCCATTTTACGTCTCCCAAGGTACTGTTGTTTTAACATTCATTCAGGGAAGCCTTGCCCTTGAACAGAATCTTCTGTTGGTTTAACACCGGCTGCCTTCTCCTAGTGGTAGAGCAATTATCTGGCAGGACACTATACTTTGTGGTCATTGCTACTGACATTAGGGTATCTTCAACATCCAATGGGAACTCCACAGAATGCACTAAATAGATAAGAGGTGAAAAGCTGATTCCATTCATGACTTTCCTTCTACTAAAAATGAAGTACATTAAAATTTTTTCTAAATTATATATACATTATAATCAGTCTATAGGATTAATTTTTTACTAAGTGAAAAAGTATTTGCTTAAAAAAAGTCCTACAACTACTAGGTTCTTCCACACATCATTATGTTTTCTATCTATCTTTGCAGTTGTTTTTTGATTACTATTTTACCTGAGATGCAAAAATATCTTTTATGATACTTTATAAAAGAAAATTAATACTTAAGAGTTCAGGAATAATTCCTTTAAAAAGTATAATTTTATGATAAATTCTGTGTGTCGCATAGTTATTTGAAAGGAAAGGCAAGCTGCAGCTGATGTCCAGAAAGCTAGCTGATCACTCTATAATCTGTGAGTGCTGTTTTTAAAATGGTATTGACAATAACAGCTCATTTAATGAAGCATTTCATTTTTTCCTAAAAATATTTCAAACCTAACAATTTTAAAAAGGAAGAATTACTCTAGAATATACAGATGTACATTAAAAGCACGCCTAATTTGAATTAGAAAGAAAAAATAATTAAAGCTTTGAGAACCTTATTAAGAATCCTCCCATTTTGATGTTCTAGTTGAATCTTGTCACAAAGTAACAGCAGTATTACTGCTCGTGATTTCTCTATGTCATTGATATGGGAACAATTAATATTTGCATAATACATGTAAGATCCTAATTAAAAAAAAACATGCTAATAGCAATTATGAGGTATCTCCATTTAAACTCATGGAAATATTAAGCAAAAGAGGAAAACAATTATAATCACCAACCCCCTCAAAAAAAAAAATGGGTGGTGGGAGAAAACTAGTGGATAGGCAAATAAACATATATCAGTGATGTGCCGAGTCCTCTGTTTAATCTTTTGATTTTACCTACCAAAAACTGGGTACCAAATACTGTGAAATGAACTTTAATCCCAACCACCCTATGCATTAAGTGCTATTATCTATACTTGGCAGATAGGAAAACTGAGTCTCTGAAAGGTTATGTATCTTGACCAAGGTCAAAGTGCTACCATACAGAGAGCCACGATTCAAAGGCCTACACTCTGCACACCTTCGGAGGAACACTTGCTGTAAGATTCAGCAACAGCAGCTTCTAGCAGCAGGGAGGTATTGAGGTCACTGTGCCGAGCAGCTGTTTGTTTCTGCGGCTGAGCTCAGGACATCTCAGAAACGTTTGACTCAATCTGCAGTGGGGCCCAAGCACCGTCTGAAACATGGGCCCTCTCGCAGTTCCCCATCTTTTGCTCTGCGATGGGTACTTTGTCTGACATATCCTGTAGAGGTAGATGTAGTGAGTAGAGCAGCTTAAAAAATAATGAGTCTTGGCAAACTCTTGGCTTATTAGCCCACACACCAGTTCACAGATGACTGGAATTCTCAAATCAGATTACCTGACAGGCAATTTCATTATCTTGCTCTGGTACACCCTCAGAACTATGACATAGTCAGATATACATCACCCATTAATCTGTTTGGTCAGTCAACGTGCAGCTTTGTAATCCTGTTTGTGCGGTTACCCAAGTTCAAGGTTTTTTTAGTGTCTTTGGGTCTGTTGTTACACAGTTTTTTTTATGTATAGAAAGGGAATGGAGATTTTCTTGTATGTTTGTGACATTTTTTAATTCATTATTATTTTATTCTATAACAACTGAGTCTTAAAGTCATTGAATTCCTGTCCCTTTACTTCTCATCTAGTCATCTTGAAACTGAATGTTATACACTCTGACATATAAAGTAAACTCTGACCACAACATGAGTTTAATTAACCTGTGACAGGAGAAAGGAATGCAAAGAATGGCTAATAGCAAAGTCAGATGTAAGATATACACATTCCTCTATAATGGGAGTATATGCAGCTAATCTGATTTTACTACAACTCTTCATTAAATCTCAACCTACAAATAATGGAAAAGAACTTCCTTGTAGATACCAACTTAGTGCAAAGCTCCATTTGAGAAAAAGAGTGAAAATAGCATTTTTTCTACGTTCTCATCTTCCATGCAGAAGGCTGAGAAAACAAGGAAAGCTTCCTTTGGGGTGTAGGGTGAAGGGTCCGGGCCTCTGTTAAGTGTTGCCATCTAGCTCACCAGTCAATCCTGCCCTGTAAAGATCAGGCATTCCAGGAAACTGGACAACTTAGTCTGTCTGATGGACACACCTACGTTTTCCCTTTACTACACATTTATCGCTCTCTAGATTATTCCCCTCCGAAACCCCTACACCAGTTACTGCCTATTTGGTAATTCAACCCAACTGTAGCCTCTATTTGGCCCTTATATATCATAAACTGCCCTTTTTTTGCAGATAAACATCATATCTCTATTGAGACTGTCCATACCTGGTATGCACAGTCTTATCCACCTTGGCTTCTCCCACAACAGGCAGTAACACAGAGAACCAAATTTAATCAGAACTTACTATTTGCCAGGCACTGTGACAACTATTATATGCACCCCTTCTTTATTAATTGTCACAAGACTCTTTGTTAGATTTTACCTCCAAAAAGTAAAACTCACATTTTCTATCTTTCATCCTGGAACTCCCTTCCCTTCCCCACAAGTCATCTTAAATAAATTTCTCAAACCCGGTGGTCGGCAGCAAGTGGAGTTTAACCTGAACCAAGTCCCTCGTGAAGCCAATTCATCAGTCCACTTCGCATTCCACTAATGAAAATCCACAGGAAGACTTTTTTTTATCAAAATTTTGATCTTATTCAGGTCTCTTCAGCATATCTCATCTGCTCTAAGTTATTCACTACGTGGGAGGCTATTCACATCAAGGCGGGAACACTTAAGAAGAAATTAAGTAACTGCCTTAGCCCAAATCTCCCTCCTGTCATCACCTGCATCTCTCCCTTTATTACTGTCAGTATACTTATAATTTTATGTCCCTTTGTGCCGTTATTTCCTTAACTTTCAACTCCTCCACTGAGCTGTTAAGCTACGCAGGGCAGCGGCCACGTCTGTTATAAGTCACATTTTAGCCCTGGTGCCCGGTATCTTGTGGGTGCCCAGTAACCGTCAAATGCAAAGGGATGAGAAAGGCAAGTATGGAGGTCAGGTGGTGGGCATACCAGCCTGAATATGAACCAAATGCTACCTTAAGAATTTCACAGCCCAGTGGCCAATGCTGAGGATAGACAGGAATTCAGAGGCGGTAGTGCGTGGGCAACGCGGTGGAAGTTATTTTTGCTTTCTCGGGTCTAAATGATGATATTGGTTACTTGACACCCACAGTAGCACATTCAGTCCCGCTTGGTTACGAGACCCTTCTGCGTTCTGCCGGGACTTCCTTCCTCTTTGAGTGCTTTGGTTCTCCTCTGCGCAATGGGGGTTTTTAAATGAGCCTTTCTCTACCTTTTCTCAGAGTTCCTTTAAAGACAAAACAGTATGTATATCAAAATTTTGTTACTATATGTTTAGAAATGTGTTCACCTTTGAATAATCGAAATATTTGGCCTCAGAATAATGATGTAAAATAACGAGGCAGTCACGCATAGCAGTTCAAAGTGTCGACTTACAAACAGACTTGTGTTCAACAATTTAATTGAAATGTCAGACAAGATAAACCAAGACCTAGAGTCCAATCATATGATAGTACTTACCCTACAGTGTTGTCGGGAGGATTAGGTGATCAAATGTGAAGGGTTTATAATAGTGTGTGGTACATGGTAAATATAAATGTGTGTTACCATTATTATTAGTTATTATTATTATTTTGCAATAAAAAATCTGACCCCCCAAATACTAAGTGATTCACCCAAGCTTACACTGCAAGGGTCAAAGACAAGTCTGAAATTGCGCCTTTGACTCCCATCACACCATCACACATGAATTATGCTGTTAAAAAAAAAAAAGTAGGTGTTTTTTTTTTCTTTTTTCTTTTTCTTTTGCATTTTACAATGAGCAAATAATTTCCTGGATTTCAGGAAATAGTAATTTTTAAATGCTTACTACCTGATTATATTCATCAAGTATTTCCGAATGGTCCTGAGTCTAACAAAGAAGAAATTATACCATGATTATATTATTACAGAGCTGAAGGAAGAAAATATAGTCCTTTTTCAAAACTTCTATGAGAGTCAATATAATTCCCATTATACTTTCCTTGCTATTTTATTATCCCTTTCTTTATTAGAGGGTTAGATTTGAAGCTGCTCATAGAAAAAGTATAGGAAAGAAAAGAGATTTAAATTGCTCTTTGTCCACATCAAGGCCAAAGCTTTAGCAGATAAGGGCAAAGGGAAGGTTAAGTCACAATGGTCAAGTGCTATGACCTAATTATGTCTTGACTTATTTTCTTGTCTTTTCATTAATGAAAATAATCCAATTTAGACTCAAGTTATTTTGCAACAATGAAAGCCATATCTGTTTAAATGTACAGCTTTCCCTTGATGTAATTTCTTTCTAAATGGGAAACACTTATGGAGCAGAAAAATCTAGGCTGAATCTAAGGAGAGGGAACAAAAGAAAGCTGGTTTATATGAGGGTTTTTTAATCTTGTGTACATTCTGGTACTTCTATGTTTAAGCAAAAAATTGAAGGTAGAAATGAAGAGAATTCTACAGCCAGATGGGTGCTAAGATGACAGGATGGCAAGAAGAGATTTTAGAGATAATCTTACATTTAAAAGAACTGACACAGATAAAGGTTCACTAAATCACCAGATCATGAATGTCCGAAGCTGGGTCAGATGCCATGACTCCCAAAGCAGCACTCCCTCAGCTCTCCACAGGGGGCCTCCCCCAACGTCATCACCTTGGCAGCCATGCTCAGGTCCACTTCCTCCACAACCCTTCTTCATGGTGATTTCTGTGGTCAGGGAATTTATTTTCTGATCATTCACTGTGACTCTTCTTAAACCATCATTTAACTCTTTCCTATATGTCTGCCTCACCGAACAGGAAAAAATAACATTTCTTGAGGGTGTCTTATTTATTTACAACCCTCTTGGGATATAGTGGCATGGTAAGCCCAAAATGAGCACTGAGCATTTACCGACAAAATAACAGGAAGGAAGGAATGAATTCCTCTTGACAGTAATGATGTTTGTACACTGCACTCTCTAAAGCGCCCTCCCCCAGTATAATGCATAAGAGAATGTTAACTTTATATTTAACAAAGAGAAGATTCCATCTGTTTGTAATTTTACTTCCCAGATAAAGTTTTTAAGTAATATGTATAATCCAAAGAATACTAATATTCTCTCTGAAGCAATATATGGTCTTAAACAGAGTTGTTTAAAGGTCACTCATTACATCTCTGGAAGAGGTCTTCCTGCAACCATTCTGATGCTAGGATCAAAATTACTGAAAGAAAGTAGAAGTGTACTACATAGCAAAGATAAATACTGAAATGTACATCGATGCCTCTAGAAAAGCAATTATCCTTTAGAGAGTTTATTTGCTTAAAAAAATACTTTCTAAATGCCTTCCCCCTAAATCTGAGAACACTGAATATACTTTGAAATAAGAATTGTGCATATATATTGCTTTACTTAATATGTGTTCTGAAATTGAGTAAAGGAATAGGCTTGCTGTGAGGATAATATATTCATATTGGATTCTATCTCAAACTTGTTACTATAAAACACTTTGGTATTCTAAGAGTATTAGAGCAGTTATATAGAACTAGATACTCTATTTTTCTCAAATGCTCCAACACTGAAAATTCAAGTGTCTTATACTAAAAGTTTATTTTCAAAAGATTGCTTTTACATTGAAATGCTAAAGAATGAATTACTTCCAACTTCAAATTTTACATAATGCTTATCAGCCAATATATGAAGATTTTCCATTTTTACTTAAAATACAGTCATTCCTCCTCTGTTTGGGTATTGTATAGTACAATATTGTGACTTAAAAGATAAATATATATGAGTATTTGGTCATTTCTCATATGGTTGGTCTTCCTGCATGGTTCTGGCTCATAGCTCCTCAAATCCTTGAGAGTTCCTAAGGGTTGGGAGTGATAAAAAGTGTCTTTTGTCATGTTAATGCCTTTTGGAAAGCACCTACACATAGGGGCTGGTCGCCAGTATGGCCAACTACCGAATATATGGTGAGGGCTGGAACCTGGGACCTCCTGGGAGAGAAGAGAAGTTGGGGGTTGAGTTCAATCACCAAGGGCCGATGATTTAAACAAGCATGTGCTTTTGCAATGAGGCCTCCATAAAACCCCGAAGGATGAGGTTCGTAGAGCTTCTAGGACAGTGAACACATGAGGTCTGGGAGAGAACGGTATGCCCGGAGAGCTTTGAAGTTCCCGCTCTTTCCCCTTTCTTCGCCCTATGCATCCCTTCCATCTGGCTGTTCCGAAGTTCTATCCTTTTATAACAGACAGGTGATCGAGTAAGTAAAATGTTTCTCTGAGTTCTGTGAGCCACTCTAGCATATTAATTGAACCTAAGGAGGAGGTCATGGGAACCTCTGGTTTATAGTCAGTTAATCAAAAGAACTACAGGTAACAACCTGGGCTTGCAACTGGCATCGGAAGTGGGGGTGGGCGGGTGGTAATCAGTCTTGTGTGACTAAGACCTCCACCTGTGGAATCTGATGCTATCCCCAGGTAGATAATGTCGGAACGAGATGAACTGTAGGGTAATCAGTGGGTGTCTGAGAATTTCTTGTTGTTGGTGTGGGGAACTATCCACCTCTACACACTGGAATTAGGTTCAGGGACCCAAAAGGTGTAGGAGTGTCAATCACCCAAAGCAGGTGGATTTGGTTCTTTGTGTGAAAGCATGTGAAAATGCCCTGTTCTTAAATTTTTGAGGATTGCTCAAATATTCACACCTTTAACATTGTATTACTCGCTTGTCCTTCTTTCTGCTGAACTACTTGAGTATCTCCTACCTGCCTTTTGAAGGGGGCTCACCTGTTAGCTGCCCAGAAATATAAGTCGAGCTATTTATTTTTACACTCCAATTTCACATACGCTGCTACTTAGATGGGTGACATGGAAGTGTGGCTTAATTCCCTCGAACATCAGATTCTTCATCTGTCAAAATAGGGATTAGAGGAGAATAGCGCTCTTCTCCTTGCCCGGGTGCCCAAACACCCTGCCTCCATATAATACTGCAGGGACAGGCCACGTCATTCCCAAGAGCTACTCTCCTAGAGGGAGCCTCCGCCCACGGAGGTCAGAATCTCAAAAGGTGAGGCAGGAGCCTCACTCTAAGGAGCCCCCTGGGTCTGCAGTTCCGATGAGAGTGTGACCTCTACATCAGGTTTCTGAAGACTGTGCTCTTTTTCCAGCCCATAGGGAATAACTGCTTTACCACCTATGAAGAGTCAACTGCCTACTAAGGACTCTGTGGTGAAGCATTAGCTAGTAGATGGACAAAGTATAAGAGATATCCCTGTTCCCTTTTTGAGGTTCCCTAAGCTCTGTCTCGTTTCAGGGAAGAGGATCCAATTAAGAACACCTGGACAATCTCAGCACACTATATAAAACTGCCACCTACCTTGCCTATTAAAATATATTCTCTGAATTATGATTCAAAGCCATGAATGTGGCCTTAAGAGGGTCATTAATAAGATACAGCCATAAAATACAATTTACAAAACTCAAAATAAACACTGCTATCCTACCTAGTAGCATTTATATTAAGAGTGATGTGACAAATACCTTTTGGTCATTAGAAAATGACAACTATATAAATAATTGGGTTTCCCTTTTCCTATAGCCACCAGGAAACTAAAAGCCAAGTGTAATGCTTAAAGAGATATTCTGGACTTCTCCACTAAAAATTCTCCCTAAAATATTCTCATCTAAATTTCTGACCTCCTTTATAATCTTAATTTCAGCTGACCTTTTTTTAAGATACATATTTTTCACTTATGACTTCAAACTATACTAGGAGGTAAGTTAAGATATATAAATATATACCAATAACTCAGCCAGTCCTCCCTCCAGGATAAATTCGTATGTCATGAGGGCCAGAATAGTGGCTAAGGGAAACCCAGGAACCCAAGGGAGTGTGGACCACGCAGCCTCCTCCAGACACAGGTCTGCGCGTCTAGCCATCTGTGGCGGCTGTGGCCCAGCCACTGGTGAAGGAAGGGTTTCCCACGTCTAGAAACAAAGTCCTGTGGATTCACTGCTGAATTTCATTAATCACATTGGTGCTTCAGACCTAACCGTATTCGGTTAGAAATTTTCTTTGAGCTCAGCAATGTTGTTTCTTGATCCCTTGACAAAATTAATGATGTAGCAATTCATTACTGACAGGGCAAAAAAATTTGCCACAATGTTTACAAGCTCTAATAAATTATGGATAATTTACCAAATTAATACCAGTGAAATGAAGCCTGCCATTTTACATTTTCATTTATCATTCTATCTAGCTCCTTTTTCTCTCTCTCACTTTTCACACTCTTTCTCTCCCTCTCCCTCTCTAACACACACACACACACACACACACACACACGTATTTTCCATAACAGATTTTGAGTTGAAATCATAGTTGAAATATAGTATAATTGTTGTGTTCTATTCTGGCCTCATGGCTAATAAAGAAGTGGAGTTAGACAAAGTTATGAATGGATTCTATAGGAAGTGAGCATCGGTATTAAAAAAACAATTTTCAAAATTCCTAGTAGACTCACCAGACCACAGTAACGACAACCTTTGTTGAGTATCCACTGTGCAGAAGACTGACTCCTCCATCAAGAAATTTTTCATCTAGTACAAGAAATAAAATTGAAACAAGAGCTTCTCTTCATATTTTTTTTATGTTTTGGTTTGGAAAGAATATATTGGTGTATGGCCTTATAAAGCCGAATTATTCTTAGCATTCAGATAATTTCTTGTGGCAATAATGGGAAATTATACCCATAATGTAATATTTATATTGGAAGAACCAGCATTAAATTACTGGGCTGTCTGTGCTGTAAAATGTTGAGGGGAAAGGCCTCATTTTCAGTGGATTCGCAGACCAACAGAAAAGTCAGTGGGATATGGAAATAATCGCCCTCTGGCTCTGCGATCCTATGATGATGTCATGTGATGAATGCAAATGTTTTCTTAAAGGGGTGCCCAGCTCTGCAAAAAACAGATTCAAACTGCTGTGACAGAACGAGATTACTAGTTCATTCTCTTAATGATAAAATCTTTTAAAGAGACATCATTCTTACTTTCTACTTTGAAGAATTCCACACTAACCCCTCACCCCCAGCTCCCTGTCTGAAGTCTGACATTTTCCAAACACCCCACTGTTAAAATGTGGGTGTCACCACCTGCTCGTTTGCGCCCACTCTTATGGCCACATGCCTTCTCTTCCAAGTTTTTGGACACGCTTTCTTTTCCTTTCCCAGAATCTACTTGTATCCACACTCACATCCCTTTCATCACTGTTGAAGCAACCTCCTACCTAGGCTGTTTACGTCCCGGCTCTCTCTACAAGATTACTCTTTCTAAAGTGCAATTCTCAAAATACCGCAGTCTTGCTCAGGAGCCATCAGAGCTCCCCACTATGTTCCTGGTACAAACAACTTCTCAGTCCGCCGTCCGAAGGCTTCCTCAGGGGCCACTGTCCACCTCCGCCATGCTTCAGCCAGAGCATCTCAACAACTGCTTCAAAAGCATTACACTTCTGGAGAGATGGTTCTCTCCTTGGCTAACAAGAGGGGGCGGGGCAGGCTGAGAGGTCCCTGGGTGACTGGAGAGGGACACTGTGCAGGACCTGTTGCTCCCCAGCCTTGAAAGACTCAGCTGGGTCTATTTACCCAAGTGTCCTGAATAAGCGATTTCCTGGAAGATGCTCCAGGCAAAGTGGCCTGTAAGTTACAGTTGCAGACAGACCTTCATGTCTCTGTCTGGGCTCCTAACCTTCCCTCCAGTCTGCATTTCAAAATCGTTAACACTTCACACTCATCTTTGCTAAGAAATCCTTCCTGACCACCCCAACACGAGACTTCCTGTTCCTTTAAATCCCAACAGCATGTGTTATATATTTGACTGCATTAATAATATCAGTCCTGCTATTAAAAGATGATCGTCTCCTATCCCTGTTCCTATTATTAGGATGTAAACTGCATTGTGGTCCCAAAAGTATCTAACTCATACTGTAGGCACCTAGTAAATGTCTGTCACATGTGTGCTTGGCCATTAGGTAAGTTAATATGTGACCCTTTTGGAATTTGGTGCTAAAAGATGAAAAAGTGGAACTAGTCTGGCAAACGTGAAGACCGATAACATGATCTCATTCCAACAGAGAGCCACAAAGAAAGTCCACGCTGGAACTAATTGGCACCGACCAGGAAGTGTGATACAATACTCTCCATTCCACTGAAAACCTTCTGTGGTTTCAGGGTGAGGACAAAAAGAATGAAGAAAAATAAACACAATATGAAACCTAAACCACACCGGGAACAAAAAATACGAACTGAAAGACTGTAGAGTAGTATTTTTATGGGTAACTTTCAATTTTATCAAGATAGTCAGGAAAATAGTACGCATAGCTGTGCTATGTGACTTAAATGCCAAGTTTTCATTTTGTTTTTACATTAATATTAGGACTTCTCATATTTCATCTCTGTTTATGTTTACATAAATTACATTTATATCAAATCCAGATTTGGAGCATCTCAGAATACTTGGGTAATTCTCGTTAATATTTTCATAGGAGTTCAGTTTTTTATTTTTAATGTTTCTCTGGGAAGTAATACCTGTGAGTATAAACTTAATTCACTCACATTACTATATTGCTACATTATGTTTTCATACTTCGCACAAAAAACTTGTTGCACCAAATACAGAATTTATGCTAATCTAGAAACTGGTATTTTTTTCCAATTTATGGAATCTAAATAATACTATATATATTGAACACCAAAGGGGGAGAAAAAAAACCTACCTCAAGGGAACTTTTTCTCTATCACATTCTTTTCTGTGTTAAATGGGGCATAAATCTTAAAACTTAAGTGGCTGCATGATTCAAGTTCTGTAAATCACAAAATAGGTGAGTGACACCAGAAAAGAGCAGAATCGATCAACTTTCAACTCCAGGGAAGAGGGGGGAGGTGAAAAGGTTAATTTTACATGATGCTGCATAGTTTTAATTTAACTGCTGTTTCACTCAGTGCCCAAAAACACTGTTTGGGAATATCCTTTTGTCATATGTACAGAAGGGCTCTGCTATTGTCCCTCAGGAAGGCTGGCAGCTGGCCCTGCCCTCTGACCTCCAGCCCTGCCTGAGCGAAGGGCTCATTGATATTCCCAGAAGCTTCTCTCAATGGAAGAAGATTATTTAAAAAAGAAAACCCCACCTCTTGGGCTGGTGGTCCCCCTACTCCCACCCTCCGCTCCTGGCCCCCTAAGTGGTGGCATGCAGGTCCAGTCAAGCCCAACAATTCCTGGACCTTCATAAACTCACTATTTTTCATGTATATTTGATAGCTCCTCTCCCTCTTATTCAAAGCGGCTTTCATAGTCATGTTAGTGGGTGAGAGCCTTCTATTCTGGACTTACATTTGATTAATTTGTGGCATTCATGTGTCTAATTCTCTACACACAAAGGGAATGAACTAGCTTGGACTCTATCGACAAGCCAGTTCTGCCAGGAAAGTTCAAATGTAGAGGAAAAAGCTGTGTCAGTGGAGATGGTTTCCAGCTTGCTAAACGCAGCCTGAAATAAAACAATAAAACAGTCTAGCTTAAAAACACAAAGCACAGCTATCATCTCCAATGCTTTTGTTAATGATATTTTAAAACATGTGAGCAAATTCCTAAATGCTGCATTCCTTGTCACGCATACGTAGATCTTCGCAAGAGGAAGTGCCCGAAATTGCTGCAGCTTTACAGACATCCCACACATACAAAAAAAAAAAAAAAAAAAAAAGACTCTGGCTTCCTTTCAAATCCCATCAGTCAACTTTCATCAACCATAGGGGAAGCAGAAGATGATAAAGACTGCCCGCAATTTTGTTTGAGTTTTAAGCTTTGGGTCTCCAATTACGTTTACAAAAGTGTGAAAGTATTAAGGAGGAGAATATTGATCAAATTCCTTATTCTTACTATGTAATAAATACTTCCAAATAGGTCCCTAAATGCAATCCTTTGTGATTCCCTTAATTAATCTTGGCTAATCCTTAAAGAATAAGGATAGCAAAAAATGTAGTGACCGTAATAACCTGCTTACTACAGTTTCCCTTTTTTTAAGCTCTTCTTTACATTTGAGACTGTAAAATATTTACTGAGAAAAATCCACAAAATTCTATTCAATAGCTACCTGAACGTTTACAAAATGTTTAAAAGAACTTAAAACTGAATACAAATTATCTGAAGTCAACAGGATGAGGAAAAGTTGTCCTATGTGTAAGTATAACCTTCTGTGTGCCCTTTAATAAAAAACAGGATCCTGGTCATTCCATGATGTCACTGATACTCTGTACAAAAAAAAAGTCTCCACAGACCAAATTCCACTTCCTCTCTGTACTGCCATAAATGAAATAAATCTTTAAAATACAGGGAAGAAAAAAATTTATGTTAATTCTACAAGAATATATGAGCAAGCCTGCAGGAAACAATGTAAAAAAAAAAATCAAAAATCAACAACCCCCGCTTCCACATTTGCTGATTTACTTCTATGACCTTGGGCTTACCCTCACGAGAAGTGGAAGATGTGTGTGTTCATACAATCAGACCCTGGGCCCTGAACACACCATGTGTCTACTCCGGAAAGGTAAGAGAAAGCCACACTAGCGTGACAGAGTTTGAGACAAAGTACCCCACCCCATGTCTGTCCCAGGTGGGATGCCTGAAACCAAGACACAGGAGGCTCCTAAGATAGACATTCCCACACCGAGTTCTAGCAGCGGTCTCCCCAGTTTCACAAGGATAACAGGCCTATTAACTTTAAAATACCAATAACCAGGTTTCCTGAAGAACACAGAAAGAAAATACGTAGGTTGAGATCTCTGTGGAACTTCTAGGCTTCACTAGAAAACAGCACTGCAAGTGTGAGCTTTTAGCCCAGGCAGTATGTAGCTTGGAAAGAAGAGTATGTTTCTAATACTTACATTCAAGTTTTACATGAACATACATATGCCCCTTTGCACATATACCTATATATCCATGGATACCAATACATACATCTACCTTCCTATAGGGGAGGGAGAGGGAGGAAGAGAAGGGAGAGGGGGAGGGGAGATCTTGGGAGAGAACAACCCATGGGAGAGCCAAGAAAGAACTGAGATGCCTGGACAGGAGCAAAGCCCGCAAGATCCTGCAGAGGGCACAGGCTGAGGCAGGTGGTGAGAGGAAAACACAGCGAAATAACGCCCACAGCAGTAGTGACGAAACAAAGGGCAAAAACTAAAGGTAAAAATCTGTCTCAGTTTTCAGATTCAACAACAGACTTATGACGGGAACAGGTTCTGAAAGTCCTTATAAAGAACAATGTCAGTACAGCCAAAATACGACTTTTTAAAAAAAATCACTAGTTTCTCCCACCATGATTCTTTTTAGACTAGACACCAAGTCTTTCCCCTGATAAACACATAAAGTGTGCATATGTGTTTTATAGCATCATAGATACCTGAACGTATGTATAAGTAAATCTATAGTTAGCATATTAACTCCAATGTGGGCATAAAGACACTTACGATCATGTTCGCAGAACAGAAGCCAACTGTTCTGTGTAGTGGACTATGGTAGTGGACTTACACATACATGGTTTTTCCCATAAGAAAACAGACATTCTAATAAAATTACTGTTAGATTAGAAGGAAATGGGACCAAACTTAAGAATTCAGCCACTGGAGCTAACAGCCCCAGCCACTCTAGAACTCTCTCTACTGAGCTGTTGGACCTGACACCCTCCTGCCAATCCCCTCTCACCCCCATCAGCAGACAAAGGAGGCCACTGCCAAAGGAGAGAGCTCTAAAGTGCCAATGATACCCTATGCTGCCCTCCCTAGACTCCAAGTTCTGGGCAGAGACATTAGAGTGATGAGTTTAGGCAACACACCTGTGTCCTCACTACTTAGAAGCACCAGGGAACAAAGACCTGGGTTTCAGAGCTTTTTGTGTGGGAGGTGAACCTCATAAGTGCCTCACAAAGGGGCAGAGAGACCCAAAAAACCCGGAATTACCTTCTGGAGGGCGGGCCCCTTCTAGCACAGGCTTCCCCCACTAGGTCAATGTTTTAGGAAAACATCTGTATCAGCGTACCAACTGGCATTGTTGTGAGAGGCTGTGTTCAGCTTCAGGGAATTTTTTTGGAAGACTCTTTCGACATGTTTGCCCATTTCATGATGGGTGATTTACGAGCGCCTCCGCTCACATCACACTGAGCCCTCAGCAGTTTCTGACCAAAAATGACATGACCCCTGTGCCCCACCCTCCCTATTCACCTGATCTTGCCCAGAGCGACTTTTTTCTTTTTGTCTCCAGGGATGAAACAAGTCCTCAAAGGGAAACGTTTTGCCAATGTGGAAGAAGGGAAACAAAAAATGGCAGAAGCACTAAAAGGCATCAAAACTGATGAGTTCAAAAACTGTTTTGAGCAGTGGAAAAATGTCTCAACAGTTGTACTGCATCAAATGGAGAGTACTTTGAAGGTGACTGAAGTTTACACATGTAAAAATACACAATTTTTTATAAATAAATTTTTTTGCCCCCTCCCCCCCAAAAAACCCTTCCTACCCTTCCGGGAGGGGTCTCAAGATACTAGGCGCCTCCACAAAAGCGACGGTTGTGCTCAGACACTTAACACAGTGTGAAGCAACTATGCGCTACTGTTTCACGTAAAAAGTGTGGTATTAAATTTATTAACAGAAAGCACTGCAGATTACCATTTTAAAAACATACAATACTAGCAAAAGCGGTCTGCTAGAAAAGGCCAGTGAATTCCTCTCCCTAGTCAAGTACATACTAATTTTTACTTTGAAATCAGATATGAGAAGGTCTCTGGTAGGGAGAAAAGTAGGCCAGAATTATCTGGAATATTGCCCGAACTCCAGAAACTTGGCGTAGCAGAACCAAGGCCTACTTACAAGCTGGATGTATCTGTTTAACACTAAACTCTGAGCAGAGAGCTCTCTCTTAATGGTGAAATAAACTGTTTCCACATTTTGAGAAGCAAGACCCATAAAGCAAGGGCCTCTAATTTCTACTAATTACCCTGGTACCTTAAAGTCAGTAATTACATAGAGAACCATGCCCCGAACTGGCCTTCAGTGTGTTCCAAACCCAGTGCGTGTAATTAGCCTTGATTAATATCCCACATTTCACATCAACAGAAACAGTGAATCCAAATGATCCCCATATTCTGCTGCCTCAGGAAACCTCACTGTTCGAATTCTGTGCCTTTATCAAGGGAACATGCTGAGCAAATGGGATCAAATGATGCCTTGGCACCCACCTTGGTCTAACTATTCAGAGGGAAGCAGCAATGCCTTTCATGTAATCATCTTAATCCCTTGTATCAACTAATTAATACACAGAGAAAGCTTTTACTTGCGCGTGAGCAATTATAGCAAGTTCCTGGTCGGTGTCCAAATGGATTCACAATATAATTCATGAACAATGAGGGTCTGGGAAAGACAGCCTCCAAAGATGACTTTAAAAATGGAAAAGGTTGGGGGTGGGGGAGGGTAGGGGGGGATGGGGTTGAAGTAATTTGGTTAATAGGAGAAAAAGAACAGAAAATAAACATCAGTTTCTCAAAAAATTTTTTCAATTTCAGAACCCTATTTTGCACATGACTTGCCAAAACAGGTTCCATTTATGTGAGCAAAATAAGACCCAGCAGATAGTAAGAGCTTTGATTCTAGGTCCTCGGATAGCTGAAATGTCACAGTTATTTACAAGGGGCTTGAAAACAAAGAAAACTAATGCCATTGAATAAGTAGCGTCTGTTAAAAAATAAACCAAAATAGAATCACTGCACACAAACTTCTGAAAACCAACTAACATTTGAGTTCACATCCCTTGGTGGGGGGCGGCGGGGAGGGGGAGAGTACCTGTTGCAGAGGCTTTTCTTTTCTTTTTTAATGTAGGAGACAAGGAGACAGCGGATCAGTATTTGCAGAGGACTAATTCAAGAACTGGTTGGGGAGGGCAGGAGGTCGGGGGGGCCTGTGAGCGAGCGGGGAAGACAGACGACTTAGGGGCCTGCACAGAAGTACAGGGGAAGCATCAGCACCTGCTGCCGAGGGTCCCTCTCCTCCAGTTGCCCCTGTCAGACGGGGAATTGCTGCAGCATCAGGGCAGCGTGTAATCCAGCATGAGGCAGAGGGCACAGGAGCCTAGTGGCTCAGACATTCAAGAAAAGGCCCTCAGTCACAAAGCACCACATTGTGGGAACAAGTCCTGGGAGTGCGCGTGAACTTCCCCTGTGCAGATGGCTCGCTGTCTGGGGAAAGCATTGCCCGGCACGGGCCAGTCAAGGAGTACACGGAATCCAAGTCCCAAGAAACAAAACAAACGCTCCCTCACATTGCCCCCTCCCACCAGGCTATGCTGAAGCTACTTAAAAATTGCCACGGGTCGTTCTTTTTTTTTTTTTTTTTAAGAGTAAAATGCTAATCACACAGGTTTGGGCCCTCTGAATTAAACACTGTACTGAGCCACCCTGGGAACCAGACGGTATCCTCCTGTCTATAAGACTAAAGAATGAGCAATCACCAGCCCGCGGAATTTTCATGATCCAGCTTCCCCACCTTCCCTCGCATACCCACTGGCAGGAACCAAAGGGCTGTCACCCTGATGAGAGAAAACAAAGCTTTGCACTGCGTTATGAAACAGGTTTTTCCTTTCCCATAGACATTCCTTTATGGCTAGGTCATGTAAAACAGCAAAATGCTCAATGTGCACACTTGGTCCTGTTCCCTGCAGGTGACTGTGCTCTTCAGCCTGACCTGAGATACAAGGAGCGGGAAAGAAAACCTCTCTCAAATATCTAAGCAAAAGGTGACCACTCAACAGCTAGGGCAAAGCAGAGCCTACTGTTAACAAAAAGAAATTGAAAACAGCAATGTGGACAGCACAGTCACACAGGTGTGGACTGGGACCTGGGAGGGCAAAATTAAATGTTTCTGGGGTCAGATCTCGAGCCACACTGACTAAAAGGACAGACTGGCAGAAAACGTGATTTGAGTTGCTCTGGCACAGAAAAACCTGTTCTTATCTGGCAAGGGCACCCCCTGCTGGCCGCGGTGCTGAACTCCGCCTCTTGGTCCAGCTCCAGGCAGCCTGCAGAGATCTCTTTGGATAAGGCCGGCAAGGGGCAAAGAGCTCTGGCGGAGCAAGTCCCTTGTAAAGCACACAATGGGAGCAAAAGGTCCTGTCAGAGCAGTCACCGCCCAAAGCCACGATCTTTGTACAGTCACGGTTCTTTGCAGTCAGATAAATTCCAAGCAGGCTGAAAAGAATGAATATGACCCCGATTGCTGTTTTGCCGGTGAGTTTAGAAAGTTGGGGGGAGGGGGACACAACAGGCATCCCACCATAAAAGGATTCTAAATTACTCGCATATACAGTGCATGATCAGTGGAGGAAATCTGGACTGCACTTTTGAAGGCAAGAGTTTAGTATGACATTCTTAATAGTAATTATTTAAATCCTAAGCACATGACATTGCAACACAGGATTTAAATGCATTCATTCAAACATTAAGGCAGAACTTATTGCCAACAAAATAATAAGGCTAAAATCAGTTCTGTATTCCCACTCTTTCTCTCTGACATGATGCTACTATACAAACAGATATTTTCGTGTTCCTCCCACATTTTCATCCCCTTCCCTTTTCATCCAATTCTTTCCCTTTGCTGTTGGGCTCTTACAAAATTATCCTAATATTTTGTAATATCAGCCCACTGTCCCCTACAAAGATTCTCCACAGAATCATAGCACTCAATGTCTTTGGCAGAAAGTCCTATGTAATGCGGGCTTGTGTGTAAACTCATTAACTGAGTTTAATGTGTGTAACCGTCATGAACTGGGGACACATATTTTAAGGAAAACTGCCAAGACATTCAGCTAGGCTCTGTCCACTAAGACAACCAGAGAGAAACCTGTTTGTAAAGGCCCAGTGGGTCTCTCCCCCACCGGCACGAATGTCATACTTGAGTATCTTTAGCTCACTTTATCTGCCCTTAGTCTCAGTGAGTTCACTAGTTCGAGCTGAACTTGGCTTCTCCCTGGGACCTCAATCTCATGTCTGTTCCCAGCTCTCAACTTCAAACACAGGGGACAGAGAAGGCAAGGCATCTAGGCGTGAGCAGAGAAATATAATGGGCAAAACAAACATGCTTCATCTCCTTTGGGTCATTTGGTCTGGTTTTCATTTTCTAGTTTACATATGAAACCAGGGGAGGAAGAAGTGCCAGTGGAACACAGGCCCCAAGGACAAATGCTCTTATTTCAGAATTTTAAAAGAATTTCCAAAAGCTGGAAATCTCAGGGCTCATTCTTTATTTAATCATCCTTGCTGACATTTTTAGGTTTTATTTCTTCAGTATCCAGGTAAAAGGAGAGTTTGTAGTCATTCTTTTATTTAGCTGTTAAATGAACATTGATTGAATGTTAGGCCTGTTTTTTGACAAATTTATTCTATGTGGACAATATATAATACAACAGTGGCTTCTATTCACCACTTCTTTTAGCTCGTACTATAGACGTCTATCCCTGAGAATAACATGGTTATTGGGGCTTCCATGTTGTGATTTAGAGAGTTTGACCTTTACCTATCAAAAGGCCTGAAAGTGAGTGTGTGGGTCTATTTTTATTTATAAGAGGGGAGAGCAGAACAGTTTTAGAAAGAACAAAATCAATTGGTACCAGTTTGGGAACTAAGCTGTTTTGAGTAGAGCTGTCAAGACATTTGCAATCTGTTTGGTGCTGCATTCACAGAAGGCTAAAGGTTTCATAATTTAAAAATAAAGGGTTTTTATTTGTTACCACTTCGACAGCAACAGCCTCATAGCACTTGGGGTGATTTTAGCTGTTCCATTGCACCCTGAAGCACAGAAATGCACATCTGTATTTATACTCGCATGCACATATGTCCAAAATCATCTACAAGAAAAACAGAATCTTAGGCTCACTATTGCTTTAAGTGTAGGGATAAGTATGATAGCTATCAAGAGGCCTTCTTATTGAATGTAAGACGTATTCAAACTTTCTTCAATAAGGTCAAGTGGAAAAGAGTTGCTTGGGAGAACTCTGAGGATTTTTACTCATGGCTTCAAACCTCGCTAAATGGTTAAGCAGCATGTAGCATGAAGAGAAGTCCTTCATAAATGGAAATCTCTTTTTTAGATACTAAGTGTCTTTCTCTCATATTATAACAATGCTGAGACCTCTCCCTCGCAAAAAAACCAACAAAAAAAAAACACCCCAAAAAACAATAAATAAGCTCTGATACCAAACCCCTTTAGATTAAGCTCAATATGCCGTTAATATGAAAAGAATTTGACAGTTTACATAAGGGATGTGACCTGGTGCCAACAACCTCTGGCTTCTCCATTCTCCAGATGGTAGCAGATTAGTAGGCAGCCTTTATTCTCATAAGGAGATTTTTTTCCCCCCATGGAAAAACTATAAAGGCCAATTCTGTTCCAAACTTCAAGTCTCCTTCACAAATGTCTACTCAATTCTGGGCCTTAACTAATGCCTATTAAAAGAAGCCCTTGGGCCTGAAGCTGTGGAAGGGGGAAAAAAAGACTAAGGCAAACTTAACTCTAATGCTTGCCTTTAAAAGATCTATTGACAGAAGCAGTGGGGAGAGTTTGAACTAACGTTAACTTCAAGAAAAAGGCTGGTGAGATTCAATTGTGGATGTGAATGCTTGCTTGAGTTTGATCTTGAGGGGGCTTAAGATAAGGGAGATAAAAACCTAAGCCTACTTACATATTAAAAAATGCAGTTGTGCTAAATTCACTACATACCACTGTTCTCAATTTGATTTATGCTTATCATCACCGAAGATGTTGAAGGACATCCCTGTCTAATAAGGTAAAAAGCCACAGTAGAGGGCATTCGCTGTGCTTTGCTAATGCAAAGATGAAAAATCATTTCCTGACAACCCATGATGTTCTTTCACATTAACTCTTCACATGTAAGAAAGAATAAAAATGGAATTTTTCTTTCATCCTGCTTTGGAGGTAGGAATATAACAAGGGGTTAATCAAAAAGGTCTGAGAGGTGAAAAACAGTCCTTAATCTGTAAGAAAGTCTTCCCCTAAGGGACAGGACGTGTTCTTTGAATAATCAGGAAAAAATTATTTTATAAACAGATTGACCATAGTAAAAAATTTTCAGAACATTCAACAGCACTTAAAATCCAGAAAGATACCTCCCCAAAATATTTGGCTTGTTTTGTGATCACCTGGACACACACACATTCTATATTTTCTGAAGGGAAAAACTGTTTTTCTAGGAATCTTTTGAACACATGTACACTTTTTTTGTTTCAATTAGTTCATTAAACATTAGAGAATGTAATGAACTACATTCTACTTTTTATGTAACTTTTAATATTTCTATTAATATTTCACAATGAAAACAAGTCCTATAGCACATGGTCCCTACCCTCAAGAACTTTACAGCCTCCTAGGAAAACTGGACCAAAGAAATGAGAAATTTTAGTAAAATGAGGACATTAGGAAGAAAGAGATAAAAAAGACAAATGGCACAGTGTCTAGGATTCCAACTATTTAGCATCACCTACTTCCACCAGTTTCCAAAATCATTTAGTTAAGATCATCAGCATTTGGCAATAGCAAATGCATTCAGTAGTCCACAGAAATAAAACTTTTCATGGAAATCTCAAAGGTAATATAAAAGAAAAGATTTATTGTATTTTGTTCTTTTCTGCAAACTATCTCATTTCCTTACGAAGGAAATACTGGGCAAACAGTGACTTAAATGGTCATGCTAAACACTCACCCATGGAAACCTACCCTGTAATGATGACAGCTCAGAACTCCTCCAAGTTTAACGTCTAGTTCTCCAAAGGCATTGGCGTGCTACAAAATGGATTGTTTTCAACAGATGTTTTCTAGTCTTCAACTCTTACTACAGTGTTCTAACAGAATATCCTTTTCCACTGTCGGTATCATATTCTTTTAACTGAGAAAAGTTACATCTAGGTTAAAAACAAAACAAAACAAAACACTATCCCCCAATCCAATAATAGGGACCATCCTGGCAATCAGATAACAAGTTTAGGAAACGGCTTAAGGAAATGAGCTAATAACTTGACTGCACACAAGCAGATTATCTCTGATTGCTACAAAGAATGCTATTAGGGGGTACTATGTTTTCAAGTGATCATTTTTCCAGCCTGTTACAGAAAGGTTAATCTGGAGGCTTATTCATAAAATCAATCTTGAATCATGCCAAATACAAAAGAATTAACATTCATAACCAGGTACTATGCTGACATTTCTCTCAATTGTCTAGAGGAGACTAATTCAGATATTTTCCTGTTCATAAGTTTACCCATGAAAATAAAGGAGATATATCTATACATATAATATATGGCTTTATCAATCAACACTCTGTTTACCCTGCAAGCTGGAGTAGATTCGTGAAAGGAAAATACAACAATGGTCATTTATAAAATGTCTTTTAAAGCTGTTATCTTCAAAATTCTTCAGTTCATAAAGATGAGGGAATGTGATCAGAGAAGCATGCCTTAACTGTTATTTAACTCCCCAAACACTAAACCTCCTTCCTTTAGAGCCTCAGGAGAACTGCTTATATTGTACAATACCAAAGTATGATGAAACCCTTTCTCTAATCCAAAATCATTACACACGCAAACTCCCGTCATCCCACCAGTTAACATTCCAGGGTTATCTTTGGTCCAAAACAGAACTCTGTTTTAACCTGCCCATCTATCTGAGTTTTCCTCAGTAAATTTTACCTAAATATTAAGTACATATATTTCACTTCTGGTTCGAAACAATCTAGCAACCAATTGTACCAGTTTTCACCTTTGGCCGGCAGCAGATCAGACTGTGAAATGTAAATTAGAATACCTTTCACCTGCAAAATGACTGACAGAAATGCCAATACATTTGCTCAGGCCCTGGGGGGGTTTTCAGAGGCACTCCAGCCACCTGGTCACTCTGAAACCAGTTGATTGTGAACATAAAACTCAAACCTTGCTTGAGAAAGTAGCCTGGGAAAACGGGAAATCTGCCATTCCCAGATGAAGTCAGTTTCTCGGCTGGGCTGTTGTGTCTATGAACATTTCGTAGTTCCTATGAAATCTAAATATCAGATATTAAGGCAGGCCAAGGAAAGAAGAGCCATGTGCCCTTTTCTGATACAGAAAACCCAGTGAATGTTCAGTGATAAAGGGTTAGATCCAAAGGGCACACCGAGATGTTGAAACTTTAGGGTATCTCACTCCAGCTGGATTACATCCGACACTCACTTATCTGAGATAGAATTAGACCAAATGTCAAGAGGAAAGAATGGACAAGCTTACCCCTTTGCGTATCAGGAAGAGCTAGTCTTAGTGTTTTGCTGACATTTTAAGTATAAAAGGGTCTTATTGTAAACCCTGGACCCCCAGAAGGGCTGCTTCTAGAGGACTCTGAAAGGAGAGATTAGTTGGGGGAGCTTCAGCATCAGATTCCACCTTTCAATCATGTTAGACACAGAGCTTTAGCCACTTTTTTGCTTAAAGTCATGCATGTGGTCAAAAGTTTAATTATATCACCGGCTGCATCAGCAAGCATATTGTCTGCCATCCGCAGGAGGCATAAAACCTTTTTGGTGCACTGGGGTTCCGACATCGCTGTGGAAGCCTTCCTGAAATCTTGGGTTATGCCTGACAGTTGGTATTTTTTCCCTTAACTGATCAAAGAACATAGGCTGGCTCCTGATAAGATTATAGAAGGTTTTCTCTCAAATTGTAAACTTTGCAAAAAGAGTAGTGGCCTCATTAAAACAGCTGAGTTTTTAATGGATGGAGTCTAAACACAATCAAATTGGCACCTTTGACATAACTGACTGGTTCTTTGCCAGCCACTCATTCCTTCAGTTAGTCAACAAGAATTTATTAAATGCTTAGGTGTTGAGACGATGTAAAAAGTGCCTCTCCAGAGAAGTTTGCAATCCACGCCAGCCAAAACACCGAGTCATTAAACCAGCTCTGAGTCCGTCAAACTGGTTATGCATGTAGATCGGGCCTAAATCCATGAAGCCTGAAGTAACCACGAGTTTCATTCTGAAAGTTGAGAAATGCTGATTGTAATCAGCTTCGGGTTGTGGATTTGAGGGGTACAAGGCAAGAAGGAGCTGCCCTGTAAACTGGCTTCCAGGCCAGAGAGGACCATGAGGGGGCCGCATGGGACCAAAACCAGCTGCCAGTTCTAATCAGCAGAGGATTAAAAAAAAAAAAAAAAGAAAGAAAACCTATTCCAGACCTTCTATAAATAGCTTTAAGTATGAAGATGAGTGGTCTAAAAGTTCTAGGATATGTCAAATAGCAAAAAAAAAAAAAAAGCTAACTGGCATTAGCCAGACTAATCAGGCAAGAGCCACCCTTCTAAGCACCCATTGTTAGGAACATCTGTCCAGCTAATTCCGACGATGACAGATTTTTTTCCCCACACATACACACACTCACACCCATATACACTTTGCTGAGCAGAACTCATATCTCAGTTGAAGGATCTAACAGCAACATAATACACAAAAGAAAAGGCCACTGCTCGCTGAAGCTGACTGAGTCAGTGATGACATGGGTCGACTTATAATCGGGCACAGCCGGCTCAGTACCTAGGGCCTACACAATGTTTTAATTTTTTGTAATAAAATAAAAATGAATAAAACCCAGCCTTGATTATATTCCTCTTTCTACCAAGAGAGTCATAAAATAGAATTTTTAATATTTTTTCTTAACCAGGGAAACAGCCCCGGAAGACAAAAGTGCTGGGGGCCTTGCACATCATACTGTGGTTCTGATCTAAACGGCCGTGTTCTTCGTGCCTGAGAAACCGCGAACTCCACACAACCTCTCCATTCCTCCCAGCAACTCTAGAGGTATTAACACTATCCACATTTTATATATGTGGACACTGTAGTGCAAAAAGCTTAAGTAATCTTGACACGGGGAAGGGCGTGAATTTTGGAGACAAGCACAGCTGGACTGGAATTCTGGCTCTTCCATTTACCAACTGTGTGACACTGAGCAAGGTACAACCTTCCAGGGCTGAGAATTAGACAACATGTATGCAAAAGGCCCAGCACAGAAACAGTGAAAAATAGTGGCTACTATTATAGTCATAATTATTGTCCATGGTGAAATAACTGCTGGCTGAACCGGCACCCTAACTCAGGTCTACTATTGAGGCCTTTTCTTCATTCTACTGGGCCCTCTTCGGAACTGTACAACACACAAGAAGTCCTCAGAATCCTCTAGTTGGGTCACCCAGTTCTTAAAAAAGAGAGACCACCCTTGAATAAAATCATTCGGTATAGATAGAAACAATTTTTAAAGCCACTATTAATAGTGTCAGTGTGACTCTTTTGCTTCTTACTAGCAGAAATCAGCAAAATGACTTGGTAATGTTAGTTCAAAAACTGTGGGATGAATTAATTGTTCAGTTAAAATGCTTTCCTCCACCAAAGAGGCTGCACCCTTGATTCACTTGCAGCGATGCTTTCTCTGCCTGAGCTGCACTTCTGACCTGCTTCGTTCGGTAATTTTACTTATTAGTCAATCAAGCTCTCCCCAGTTGTTTACAGTATTTCAACTATCTAACAAAGAGGTGGAATGTTTAACCACGACTCTGAATATTTATAATAAAAGTCTTTATCCATAAATCTAACAGTTAGCAGTCATCTATTGCATTTCCTGGACCTTTCAAGGCTGAGTTTTACATGCTTCTGATGAGGGCTTTAACAATAATTCAGCTGCTCAGGAAGGTTTATTAGAGGGCTAGATAATCACACTTCTGCAGATACACGACAAATCTGTGTAGCTACACACAAGTTACAATTTAAAGAGCTCTTTTCAGTTACCAACTGCCATTACAACTGAAGATACTTAATTCTAGAAGTTCCGTCTCTGCCATGACCTCAAAAACACTACAAGGAATGTTCCATTTAGAGACAATTTTGATAATGCAGTTCTGATAATTCTGTATTCAAATTCAAAAATTAATGGACATCTGCACAAAAAACAGTGTATATACCTCCATATACCCACTTTTCTCCTGCTGTTTATCCCCACTTGCAGTTTGGTCATCTCTTCCTGATTATACGAAATGATGATAAATTAGAGTAACCGTAAAGCAAAAATGGGAGACAAAACCCATCCTTTTCACAAAAACAAGAAAAAGAAAAGAGACAATGAAAAACAAGCACACTCACATACTGTGTTGTACTACTCCATTAACTGTGTCCACATAAAAAGTTTGGCTAGTTTTAGTTAATTTGCTGCCTTCCAAATAGTAGGAATCTCTGATCTTAAAGTCAGTATGTCCCAAAAAAAGTAAGCGTAGGGAATTTCCTGATCTCAGCACTGAGCCAGCATATTGAAAATAATGTTTACTGTAAATCTGTGCTTGGGGTGAATCTGGAAAGTGACTTAAAACAAGAAATTTTTAAGATGCGTGCATGTATGCATGTGTGTGTACCAAATATATCACAGTGCAGTTGCAGCAAGACCTAGTTAAAGGTTGAGCAACTCCGGCTGTGAACAACGCAGCCAGCCAGTCCATGCGACTCAGATCCAGCTCCTTCCTCCCCCAACATGCTCCTCTGCCAAAACTGCATTAATCACATCCAGAAACATCCTATCTTTCACCTGGGAACAATCTAATACAAGGTAAACTATTTCATAGACATGGTATTGACAGACTTTGGAAATAACTCAGTCTACTTTTTTCTCCACTTGCTAAAGTTTCATCCCTCTGTGATAGGATCCTGAGAGATTATTCATTATCATGGTCCTTTACTCCTGAGACACCTGAAGAAATAACAAAGAGGAACAGAGACACGAGGGTGCCTTTAGGCAGGTAAACAGCCAAAAAAAAGTAAAGAAGCTCCACTAGTCGAGAGCACCTTGAATATCTGATTAAGCTGCAGGCCAGCATTATACTTCAGTTCCAATGAAAAGTACTTAAAAATCGGTTCCAAAGCCATCCATACTGGTGACCCAGTGGTGTCGGAGCCTCCACCACCAGGCCCAAGGCTGGGATTGAATTTCCCCAGACAGCTCACTACTGCAGACAATAACAGTTGCCACATTCAAGTTTCATATGTTATAACACCCTGTGATTTAGACTCAAGTTCCACTTGTACAGCTGCCTGCCTTCATGAGTAAATGGGAACAGAGGGTAGAGTCTAGGGTGCAGGGGAAACAGATCCTCTTGTATCTTAAGAGACGAATTTGCTGTCCCCGGGCCTCATGAGCACCAAAACTCCTGTCACTTTAGCAGCCAAAACATCTCTGCTCAACATTCAGAAAAGGATGTCAGCTGCCTCTGGTAGATTCTCCTCAGATCACCGACATCAACTGGGGTCAATGCAAACAAGGAAAAGAGACTCAGAGAAAATAAAAAGCACCTAAAATCCTCTTTCTTCAAAGAAAGGGAGAAAAAGAACTGATTTCTGCATGTACCTGGAAAACAAACCCTGGGAGACAAAAGCCTCATTCTAAGTACAAGAATATAAATTAATCATGGAAGCGGAAGATGAGCGTGAAAAAGACTGAAGACTTTTACAAAGACGAAATGGTAGTCGTTCTAATAGAGTGGCACAATATTAAAGTCAGTTTTCACCTTTCAATTAGTGAAGTGCTGTGTGCTTTTGCATGCTAAGGCATTCACCGCCCAGTCAGTGTCCAGCCTGGCGTAGTGCAGGTATTCAATCAATACTGGTGGATTGAACAGTTATTGTTAAAATAATTGTGTTTATGAACCCTTCGATATATCTTCAGAAGAACTTAGGTTCCTGTGGGCCTGGTATTATGTTTTGTTCACTTCAGCGTACATAAACGGAATATTACAAATAACAAATGACTGAAATGTTCCTGGAAGAGGATATGGGCCTTCTGAAGACTTGTAGATTACATTTCTTTTGCTAGTTTAGAAAGCTAAGCCAAGAATGTTTTGGTGTTGCTCAACCTAAGCAATCAGAAATAATTTTCCACTGAATTCTACCACAGGTCCCAGAAGTGACCCTTCCATTGTCCAGATGATACTCCTTTGTGCTAATTTTTCAATGTTATTTTTATTTCCACGCGGCCCCAGAAAATGAATGATTGAAATGAAACTAAGTATAATTTCTGAGGAAATATATAAAGGTCTTACACATAAAAATAAGAGTAAAAATAAATGGAACTCCTACTCTTTTTCTCTTTTTTTGTTCCTCTCCTCTCCCCTCTCTGGCCAGATCAATGTCAATAAATTCCACATTCCACCTCAAACAACAAATGAATAGGAGATCAGTTTTTCAAGGAAACAGCTGTAAATAACCACAATCTAGTTAGTAGGATTCCTTTATGCCTAGAAAGGTTATAACAACAGGAGTCCTAAGTTTCCCTGATCAAAAACTTTAATTCCCTCCTATAGGGAAACAACGGGACATCTTCTAAAGTTCAAAAAAAAGGTCACATGTATAACATTTATATATATGGACTAGCAATAAAGAACCAGAATAAAGAATTTTAATCCTATAAAATTGAGGTAAAGATCCAAGGGTCTCAGAACTGAATATTTTCTGAAGAAAGGTGATAAGCTAGCTTACTATGAATTAGTACTTTTTGTCCTAAGAGTGACCCTTGCCCCACAAAAAATATAGCGGACCTGAGAGAATGTCCAAATAAACTCAGCTAAGTTTAAAAAAACTCAAAATGAATTATTTAATGGACATGGACAATAGTGTGGTGATTGCTAGGTGCTGGGAGTTATAAAGGGACTAAATGGTAATGGAAAAAAAATACAATAAAGATTAAATTCTAAAAATAATTAGGAGTAATTGATTTGGCCAAAAATTCTGGTTCAAATTGAAGTAACTAAAAAAGGAAAATATGAACTATCAGGTTCTAATGGAACACTAACAAGGAGATAAAAATATTAATTGTGCACTACTATTCACCAGGCACTGGCAAGGCAGTGGGAAAATGAGGGTATAATTCCCTCACTCTTTAATGTGAACCTGCTTCTCCAGATGTGTTTCTGGGGAATGAGGGTTTCAGTGGAAAGGCTTGTTGCTTGGTAACAACAGAGCGGGCACTCTGTAGGCCCCGACCTACCTGTGAAGGCCACCATGGGTCACACTATAGCTACAGAACAAAGGGAGAATGGACCCTTAAGAGAGAAAAGGGGTCTGTACAATGGGACATCAGCACTGCCATGGAAAACCAGTTAGTGCCTTAGAAGACAGACATGAATATTGCTGATTTCCAACAAATATTTTATCAGGAAGAAGACAGCTCTGATCCAATAATAATAGAGAGTGTCTTTTATTTGAAGGTTGACAGAGGCACTAATAAATTGAGTTTATTCATTCCTCTGGAAGACACCCACAGCAAACCAGATAGGATAAATGCAGGTCAAGCACAGGCAGATTATCTGGTGAGTGCTGACCTTCACACTTAATCTACACCTCCGAGCAGAGGTGAGGGCCCTACTCCGCCTCACGGTTCCAGAAGAGTCCATCACGGATCCAGGCAGCCTTGATGTCCGTGGGGCACACAGCTCTAGGGAAAGACCACATGAAAACACTCCCACAGGTCCCAGTTAGCTCTGTGGGAATGCTAAGAGGTCCAGGACATTCTGGGAATATCAGGATCTTCCCCACACAACCAATCAGAATCCCCTTAGGAAGTTCATGAAACAAAATTCTCTCCCTAAGAGACCAATGAATGGGGTGGTAAGCCAAGAACGCTGCTTGAGTTATCCTCTGAAGTAACCTTGGACTATAAAGGTGACTGGAATCCAGCAGTCACCATACTCATCTAAACCAGAGGCCTCTAAACACTAGGGAGTCTGGCCCACTGAAAATGAACCCTTTTTGATGTCCTTAGAGCAAAACTGGCTGTCCGAAATCCAGTCCTTTTAGGGAAGGCAGCACAGCCAAGGCACAGTCCAGGTGGCTGGCTGCACCATCTTCCCCAAGACTTACACATTCCCTAAATTTATTATTTAAGCTTTAGTAAGCTTTCAATGCAATAACTGGACGTTTCTATCTCAAATGTTATTTGAGTCATCACCTTCTGAACATTGCCGCTCTCTCTCCTTTGTATAAAGCTCAACCATTAAAAAGTTAATGGGCACAATTAATGTCTCTGGTTTGTTTTCCTTCCCAACTGACAGTATTTTCTAATAGTTATTGCTGATGAGCAACTTGCTATCAATTTTCATGTCAACTTTCCTGCTTGCTAGCTATGGGATCTGGTGTGAATATCCCTGTACAGAGTATTTATTATTCAATAAATACCTGTGGAATGACTGGACAAATGAACTGAGTGTTCTTAGAATACTAGAAGGGACCCCACAGAGAAGGTAAAGAGCCTGACACATTGCAGACACTCAGTTATTGTGAGGCGAGACCAGAGCAGGTGACAACAGGGAGGAGGAGGTCAGAGTGGTCATGACAGTAGCAAGGCTTCTCGTATTCTACTGTAGGAACAAAAGGCACGTGACAGAGAATACTCCCTGGTCAGGAGGAAAAGGTCATCCTCCAACAGATAGGATTTGAAGAACAGTTTCATATAATATCTGTGACAATAGGCAGTGGGTCCCATTTCCTGTTCCCCACTTATAATGAGAACTACTGGGTAGAAATTCTAAGTTAACTTCTATAAAATAGAAAAGCCAACGACCCTCTTACTGGCACCCAAGCAGCTGGCTCATTTCCTCTTGCACCACATAAAAAACTGAAAGGGGTTTTCCTCAGACCTTCAATTTCTTGCCATTTCTAACAGCAGCAACAACCAGTTCACAGCAAGCAGAAAAGCAGTTTGGGGTCTGGAAACATAAATTCTTCCAAGAGAGAATGGAATTTCAGTCACCAAGTTAGGGTGCTGATAAATTCTAAATGATATTAGGCCACATGTAACAGTTGAAATGCCTGGAAATAGCATCCTTTTCACACCTGAAAATTACAAATAAAAAAACAGTTTTCATAACGGACCTGAGGTGAACCAAACAACGACACTAAGTCAGATACTTATATCCACTATCCGAGGCAGGTGAAACCAAAGGGAGGGAGGGTTAATAGCATTAGTGAATCCTTTAAAATCAAGCCCATCCCCAGATTAAAAAAAAGATCATTCTCTTTCCATAAGAGAAGTTGAGACAGTGCCATAAGCAAAATGTTTGAGAACTGTGGTTAGATGTTGCATAAGAACATCTGGATGGTGATAAAGCACTAGAAGATATTACATGGTGTAAAATAAAATTAGATTTTGGGGACAGTTTAGTTCGCTGGTATGTTTAATACTTTGAATAGCACACTAAGTACAACTGCTGAAATGAAGTCTACTAAGTAAAGCAGACCACTCAAAGAGAAACGTCATACTGACATCAAAATCCCCATCACACTAATGCTGGAGCGGGTGTAATTTTTAAAAAGGGACTTCTCATGCCACCGAATTGACAAATACCATGTTTACAATGCTTTCTGAACTCTTTGGTTTACTCATGAATTGTTCAAATTCAGGTATTTCTGTTTTATTCAATCATGCTCAATTAAGAATAGAGCCTGCCAAAATAAAACTCACTACATAAAGATCTGCAATTGTGGAGATAATTGCTCACAGTAATGATTTCTAAAGGCACTTCACTCCTAGAAATCAGGAAAAGTAAGCTAGCTTTTCCTATAAAGAACTAAACAAAAGATGGTAAACAAATACATCTCCAGACCTAATTAGAGCTATTGAGTAAACAACTGGAATAACAGACCTCATAAATCCACTTTTAGAAAGAACACCTACAAGCATGAGGTTGAGAAAGGACTTAGAACCATGAACAGAATGTAAAATGTAGGACACACTGTTCTTTCCCCGTGCATCTGGGCCCAAGAAAATGTAACTTGTGCTACTGTATTCCGGGCATTCCGGGGCGGTTTTTACCTGATGATTATTCTTATTAGCCCTCTCTCTAAAATAATTATAATCCATTACTGTGTACATTTTACATGCAGGGAGTAATTTCAATGTGGTTTAAAATTTATGATACAAGTCATGGGGACAGCAGCTCCAGTGGCCAGACATTTAGAGAAGTGGGTCGATCTTTCTTTAAAAAATTAGGTACCAGTTTCAGGTATACAACTTAAGTGTTAGAGAATCATACACTTTACAGGGTGTTCCTCTTGATATGCCCCATACCCCAACTCGCACCATGAGAAACACACCAGTCTTAAAGGAACACATCCACCCTATAAAGTGAAGCCTCTCAGTTCTGAAGGGGAGCCAACAATACTCCTTCAGAAATTACGTATTTGAAGGAAAGAATTTAGGTTAAAAATTGAGAGACAATTTTGTCTTTAAAAGTTAGCATGTCAGTGCATTACCAAAAAATAGTACAGACTCTCTATTTCTAGAAAAATAATTGTGACCGTTAGCAATATGATCAAGTGTGCTCTTACACGTACGTAGAAGGGTCAAGTAGATTGTTTCTGCTGGAACCTTTCCAGACCTGTGTGTCAATGTAGACTGAATGGACACACACCAAATCCCTTAGAGAAAACATTTATTTTCACCTGTATCTCAGCAAAATGTAGAAGGCAAGGGAAAATACAGAGACATAGGTTCATTTTCTAAGCAATATCATAATAGCATTCAAGAGGCAGTTACACAACTAACATGAAACAGAAAAATGTTTGATAACACACTTAACCAAACCATGCACTTCTCTTCCTCTTCTCTGCCTGTCCTCACCTCCTCCTCCTTTTTGATGGGAAATAAGGGAAGTAGTAAAAGTGGAAGCCCCTTTGCCTCCAAAGAAACCTGAAAGTTATTTCAGGACTCTCAGAAGACTTCTTGACCTACTTGTATGCTGGGGGGAAAGGGGGGGAGAGGAGAGGAGGGAGGAAAAGTGGCAGAAATAACGTAAGATTTTTAAGAGGTATGATAATAAAGCATTTGCACTTGAGCCCGTATCTGTGACAGTGATCACACTCAATGCATAGATGACTAAGACAAGGTCATCAGTTTTTCTCCTTGACTTGGCCACCTACGATTTTAAGAGAGGACAATTATTCCTCTCTTCCGAGGTTGCCATTCTCTAACAACTAGGAAAACAATCTAGGCAGCAGAAGATGCTAAGAGAAGACAGGTGGACCAGAGTACACTAAACTAATGACTGCAGGCCCCGTGGTGCCAGGCATCAAGCTGCACACCAACGTGCACAAGATAAAGCAATCAAAGCCAGATAAACTGGGCGCACCGCAGAACTTAACATGCGCAAGGATGAAGCTAAAACTTGCAATGACTTCTTCCTTGGCTCAAGCAATAATTCATTGAAAAATATGGGTTGGCAGGAAATTAGATAAACAAAACCCCTGTCTGCGAACAGTGTTCTAATTCTACTTGCTGCTTACATAGTTGGAATTCATCTTCAAAACAACCAGATTTTGTTTTTATAAAAAGCGAAAACAGAGGCAGCCACTGGGCCTTTTGACATATTGCTCCACAGTTAGAATACAGAACTAGGAGGTCACCCCAATTATATCCTTATGTCCCAGAAGAAGATCTTCTCATGATTTTTCTTTTCTTCAAGTGATATTCGTCACCTATTTATTCTGGTCTCTCTGCACTGACACTAATCTGCCTTGAAATTGGCTGATTCCGCTCAAGCCATGTTTACAGGGAAGTGAGTTTCATCAGGCTGTTCTTGTTCATAGACCAGTTTACGCTCTATAGCAGAGAGATTATTAAAAACTATATATTACGTGCATACACTTTAAAATGACTCAACTTGGGGAAGATAACTGTATCATATCCGCATTTCGCTGCCTGGGTTGCACAAAGGAGCCAGGTAGCATTACAATCTTGAATGGATATTGTTTCCTAAATATATGATCCTCCATAAGAAACATTTAGCAACTGTTAGTGCCCAGGAGACAAAGGCTAAGGGGAAAAAATGTGTGTGACAGAACGTAGAGAGGGATGGGAAGAGAGGGGAAAAAGACTCATTCAAATTACCAAGCTGAGCATTAACCACAAGGAGAGAAAAACAAATGTTCTATGTTTTGCACAAACATAAATTACGTCTAGTAATTTAGCTAATTCCTCTTACTGAACAGGTGCTCTGGCTGCGCTGCGTCATGAAAAGCGTGCACACCACACTGGCTTATATAAAAGTTACCAAGGGTCCTCAACTTGCTCTGAAAAAGATTTCCAACATTCCCTGGCACTGGCATTATTGAGTTTTTCCCAAGCTCCTGCCAGCTATGTGGCAGTGTGAGAGTGAAACCTACCCTAGAGATAGCCTACACACTAGGCGTTTTGAGAAATTATGCAGGTGGTCACAGTTTTAGGCGTGTTAAGCTGACTGAATTATGCTTGAAAAGGAGGAGCAGGACAAATGCATTAAGTCGACAGATAGCCACAAACACTAAATTTAAGCAAGAGATTTAATGTTCTCATAGACTGAGCCCCAAACTGCTTAAAGAACCAGAGTCAGCCATTTAATTCCCCGGACCCTTTTCTATTCCGACTGTAAAAGCAAAGTGACTGAATAACATAAAACAAGTTAGGGGTGGGGGTGGGGGTTGGGGTGGGTGGGGTGGGTAATTAAAGGCCCCATTAATATCCGAGTGAGCTAATAGACTCCAAAAGGAGAAGATTAACTATAAACAGACAGGTTGGCACATGTGTATCAGTAAAGAGAAAAAAATAATACTCTTTTTCATATTAAATATTTAAAAACTGTAGAGTAAAGTTGAACTACGTGGAGTTTCTTCTGCAAAGAGGTACAAAGCTAGTAAGTGGAGCATCTCCCAAGTGAGACTTGAGATGAATGAGGCAATTTTCCTGTATCTTTGTTATTTTATCACCATCATTAAAAAAAAAAAGTCTAGAAGAGGTCATCCTTTAACACTCCTTGTTTACTTTCTACCTTGGTTATTGATGTTGAGCCCAAAACAGGAGAGGGGTTTAGTCTGTGAAAGCAATGCCTTAGGTGCTAAGGCATCTGTTTGCCTGAGCTTTCCCCCTCGCTAAGTAAACCTAAATGACTTGGGTTGTTCTCTCCTTGCTTATAGTTCCTAATTCCTAAATGTGTCCCTCCATAAACCCTGCCAGGAAAAGCATTCCCTCGGTGGCCCTGCCTCCTCCTGACAATGAATTGCTATGTTCCCTTGTCTTATGTAAATATATGACCGACACAGTGTTTACATAGCATCAGCAAACAGCCGCGCATTCTCTGTGCCCGGGCTCCACTCACGTGCCCTGGGCCCCACACCTCAGTGCCAGTCTGCTCCAACAGGAGGCGGACGCAGGCCCAGGCAAACTGGTCCGGAAAACCTCTAAGGAATGTTAACTTTGGCTCTCATCAGAGGTGGTGATCTTGGGCAGACAAGTCTGGCTTTTCTACCTTGGTTTCCTCAACTGTACAAGAATGCCTTCTATCAACGCAGTTTAGAGGATAAATGTAAAAGACTAGGAAAGGCTGTCAAGACCTTTACAAAAACGCTAAAAGGAACGGACATAACTCATCTCCTCTCTTGCGGTGGTAGTTCCTTCCTCTATCCTCAAATTTAACCTCCAAACCACAACCTTAGGAAGAATGACATTCTTGAAATGCTTCCAACTAAGTTCCATCAAGAGGGAGGAGAATTTATAGTTCCGTGTCAAATGTCAGGGATCTGGGATCTCTCTAGTGACCAGCATGATTTTATCTTAAAAGTAAGTGGTGTACACATGCAGGCAAGAATCTCACATGGTTCCAGTGCCGTAGGCTGGAGCAGGCCCACTGCGACCACAACCGCCTTCAGAAATTGTTTTGAGAAATAATGTGATCAAAACTCATTTAGATAGTCATTTGGATAGTTTATGTGCCTATATTTACGAGCATTTTCCATACCAATAATCATAGGCACTTGTAACCACTCTGGATCTTAATGCCGAAAATTTTAACAGTTGTGTGGGTGGGTCAAGAGGGGAGTGTATGTGTGAAGTGAATCTATCATTGTACACATTTTATTACCATCTGTTGTTTCAATGATTTTTAATTAACATGCAATTCTTAGTGCTGAGAATGTATTTAAAAGTAAGCTACCCCATACAAGTAGTTCCCATGTGTTGAGGGCAGGTGGGGAGCAGGAAGCAGAGTTACCAAAATCAGAGGTCACAAGAAAAGTCCTCAGCCTTATATCTGCTTCACTTGGCTGGCACAGAATTTATTTATTTATTTATTTGGGTAAACTTGTACCAAGACTTAAAAGTTTGTGTAGATTTCACCAAAAAATCCTAGATTACTAGCTTTTCATAAAAATATGGTAGCATCTGGCAACACTGTTCTTATTAATATTTATGCCCCACCATAGAGCTGAGCAGTAGTCACCCCCCGAGGTAGGGCCTGTTCTCCCCCTGTGAACACAGGCCCATTTCTTTGTAGAGCACCCTCTCTTCCTCACTTAGTGTAATTCACTTGGCCTTTATTGGCATCTGAGGTGGTGACACCTGGTATATACATCAAGGAGTTTCACACATAGCAGATGCTTAATAGCAATCTATTCAATAAATGAGCCAATGAGGAACCAAACTTTAAGAACATCTGAGTAGACAAGCCCCAAATATATTCCAGGCTGGTTCTGAAAGCAGTTGCTTTTTCTACTGTCAATTTGATAGACGTATTAAGGTATATTTTCAAATGGATATACATTTAAAAAGTAGTTGTTGAGGAAGCTTCAAGTAAACTAATGTTCATTCTCCAATAAATCACAGTACACACCTGGTAGAGAGGTTTGACTGTGAAGTCTGTGGGTGCAAATACAGTCGCCATTCTTGGGCAAAGCTAAGCGAAATACCACATCATTGTTTGCAATGTGACAGGCTTTACATACTCTAAGAATTCTCTTTCGTATCTGAAAAACTGACCATTCCCAAACCTATTGCTTTAAAAGTTACTGAAAACTGGTCTTGAGCAGAGGAAATGAGGCAGACTAACAAGTTGATTTCTTTTAGATGGCTTTAACCTTATTCCATAGAGGTTAGGAGAGCACCAACCCCAGTCCGAACACTTCTACCAAAAGCCGCAGAGACAGGCTCAGGTAGGACAGGACCCATTTAGGACAGGAGGACCCTGAGACGGGATAGGGCCTTTCAACAGAAATGTGTCTGCGTCCGCAAGCAGGACTTTCTGGGAAGCTGCACACAGTTAAGGAGGTGAAGTGAGATCTGTTATTGGGCCTAAACCACCACACTTCCTAATTTCTTCACCAAAATGACAAACCAGGGAGCCCTCTGACTTTTTTTTTTTTCTCCTGTGAATGAGCCAGAGGGGAAGCAGGAATAAAACCAAGCTTCTTTTGTCTCACTTTTCTGGGTAGCCCCAAGAAATCATCAGTGAAGCAAAATCTGTCAAATTGAATGTTTCAAAAAAGCAGCAGTGAAAAATATGAAAGAGGATGTGCGAATCTAACCGGCAGAAGTTGTAGCACATGACCTCTGCTCACGCTCCTATTAGCAGTGTCTGTGTAAGTCCTTGCTGTCCAAGGATGTACATTAGCACCTGTTTTGAAACAGCTCTGAGAGCAGCTGGGGAAAAAAAAACACTCATCAGATGCAGCTACTCGGCCACTCTGCACTCCTTGCTGTCCATCATCCAGCCAAGACTGTCACAGCCAGGCCAGGCTGCTTCCAGGAGGCCGCGCCTTCCCAGCTGAGAACTGGACTTCCGGCGTCCAGCCATTCGTGGCTGTGCACCGGAAGAACAAATCTGTTCTCACTGGAAGATGAAGAGATTTCCAGACAATGTGCTTGATCCCACTAATGTGGCTGATAAAGCCAAGACTATAATGGGGAAACTGTACTGCTCCTAACTTAAAATCCCAACCTCCTCCGTGGTTCCTAGGGCATACCCAGTTTTGTCAGAGGTTTCCAAACCCCTACAGGAGAGATGTTCAATTCTGGTTGCACCTTAGAATCACCTGGGGAGCTTTTAAACCCACCAACACTCAGGCCTCTCTTGACTCAAATTAAATGAGACTTTCCTCCCCCCTCCAAGGTGAATCTAAATGGGCAGCCAGTGTTGTTAGAACCACAGATTTAGGAGGATTAAAGTTTCAAAGGGAAACAGAACCAGAAGAGAAATGCTAACTCCAAAGAAAAATGCAAAGTAAATGATGAGATGTTGCCATGAAAGTGCCCCCTCCCCACGCAATTACTACAAATTTACCCTCCATCTCCCAGGACTGCCCAGATCTATTCATTCCTCCCCTGACCCAGCGATCACTGTCTTTCCACCTGAAAATCTGTTAGTTATTTATAATCCAGTTGCCTTTAAAAAAACAAAACAAAACTACTAAATTAAAATTACATTCAGCTTTCTGGAGAATCCTTGCTTCTTATAAAATGGTTATTTAATTAGTAAAAGAGGTAAGACAAAATAAGATATGTGCTGTCCTCTCATTTCTTCTCATTACTGGCTCTTTGAACAATGAAGTCTGATAGGAAAAAAAGGCATCTTGTTTCCAATAATACTATAAGTTTGGGTATGCCAGCCTCATGGATACAACCTACTCCATGTATGCTGAAAATCTCAACATCGGCGAAAGTACTGAAGATAGACCAATTGGTCTTTGCTTATCAAAGACCAATTCGGGAGGTAAAATGGGTTGTTAAAGACTGTATACACTGACACTTATTCATCGTTGCATTCTAAGGAATGTTAATAACTGGATAAGTCAACCAAAGCTACGCCCAGGCTAATAGAGGAAGAAAAAGAGGAGCTATCTGGTGGTGGTACTGAGGGGCACGGGGCCAAGTAAAGGGAAGCAGCAAGGTAGGTGGGGTGGAGGGGGCCAAGAGGAGAGAGGAAAAAATGAGCACTGTCCCTGCAGGGTGTGACACTAAGGGGTTTCGTTAACGTGCCAGCTGCTGTAATCACCACCATCCACAGGCCAAACCCTTACACATAAGCTCAGAGATTCAACTTTTTTCAAAAGCTAATTTTTTAAGGCAAAACCCAAGTTAATAAAATGTTCCAGTAATCCCCTATCATCAAATTTTACTCAATTTGTGGTGTGGAACGCCATTTATTCATATTTTTAGCTACGAAGTCAGGGATGCTTCCTTCCAACCATTTGCTCACCCTCCCCACGGCGCACGGCGTCCCTTGGATGTGCCCGTTGCAGGCCGCGGGAAAGGGAGCCCCTGTGCTCTGTTTGAATTTAGAACACGAAAGAATGGAACACAAGTCAGTGTTCCCAAATACAGGTGACATTTAGGCCTTTCCACGGCGCCTCTCGTGACCTGGATCCTGGAGGAGACTTCTGGCCAAAACGGTGGCTGAGTGGGTGTTGCCACTTCTTTTATTACTGTATCTCATATCACATAGTTTAATTTTGTGTCATTTGTGGCATATGGCTGGATTACAAGAAGAAACAAAATGGAATCAAAGAAAATAGGAGGGGGGGAAGGAAGTGGAGTCATTGGTACCCCTCTGTAGTAGCCAAAAATTACATTATAAAACCAAGATTGAACCGTTGGTTAAAAAAAAAATGTTTTTGACTATGATTACACAGCTGGGCTGGTTTGTGAATGTGGTAATAAGTATAACCTTTAAAATGGAAGGCAGGATGAGCAGATGGAACCTAATTAATAGTGAAAAATTACTAATCTGTCTTCCTAAGAGGAAGAAAAGTCAGTCACACTTTACAAAGAAATTTCTCTGTACAAATTAATAAACATAGGACTCACGATACCACTGGGGGTTCATTATGAAATGCATATGTTTGATATAAGCCTGTACCAAATTCCAATTATTAAAATCACCTCACCCTACCCTATAATATACCATTAACATGAAGCCCAATTGTTATATGTCGCCGTGTACCCTTTTAAATCCATTATTCAATAAATATCCTTTGCAGAAAAAGAAGTAATAACTCATTTTTAGGAAGCTGAGAAAGGGAAAGATAAAATTAATTTACTATGAACTCAACTTTATGATTTCTCAGAAATTACAATGCTCCCTCAGAGAAGGGTTCACATGGCGGTAGCCGCCCTACGAAGCTACCAGGAACACCGATGTCCTGCAGAATCTACACTGCGGCCAGCAGTGGGATTAAAAGCCCGAGTATGATGCTGAATGAAATAAGCTAGTCAGAGAAAGACATCTTCCATATGATCTCACTCCTAGGAAAATGAACAAACAAAATAGAAACAGACTCCTAGATAAAAAGAACAGGCTGACAGCTATCAGAGGGTAGGCAGGGGGTAGGGAGGTTGGGTGGGAAAGGTAAGGGATTAAGCAAAAACAAAACAAAACAACATCAACAAAACCGGAAAACCCCATAGACAGACAATGGTACGGTGATAACCAGAGGAAAAGGTGGGTAAGGGGGGTGAGAGGAGGTAGGAGAGGGTAAAGGGGGGGATAAATGGCGATGGAAGGAGACTTGACTTGGGGTGGTGAACACATGATACGATGTAATACAGATGATGTATTATAAAATTATACCCCTGAAAACTACATACTTTTATTAACCAATGTCACCCCAATAAATCCATCAAGAAAAGATTAAAAATACATACATACATACATACATACATACATACACGTTAAAAAGAAAAGGAGAAAACAGCCCAGGATCCAAATCAAAGACTAGGAGTTCCTCATCACCTGCGCTACTGCTAGCTGTGCGCTACAAGCAAGTTAACTAAGCCTTCCAATCCTCCCTGCCTAATCTCTGAAATGGGGCTAAAATGGATAACTCAAAATGTTTGGCACCTACGTATTTAATAAATGATGATAACTATTTGAAGAAAATGATACGTACAGCTCAAAAAGTAAAAAGTGAATAAAGGGGTACCGATATTGCTCAGCAATAAGCAAAATGGCTTCTACTCCTAGCAGGTGATAATGAAAAGACTCAAAATATTTATTTTTAAGTTGTCTAGAAAAAGTACTTCCTGATTTCTACTACTGCTTGTCAAAACAAGATTGAGAAATAAAATTTAAGGGTAAGAAATAAAGCTCCAATTTTATTTAAAACAAAATAGCTATAAGAAAATTTAATTTTCTTAGTACGAAGTGATAACAAATCTTTATTTATTAATTATCAATAATAATTTTGATGATTTCAAAGGCAGCCCAAATTTATCTTTGGCCTCAAAACGTTTGAAAAGTTATTCAACATGTAAAACTGAAATTCCTCTACTTCCTGGAGATAGGAGACATATGGAATTAGCAGGTTTGGACCATCTTCCTCCATTCCCCTCATCCAGAGCAGACACACTAGAAATACTGAGGACTCTGTTTTGTCTCCACTAAGATTTTATATTCAGAGAAAATCAGCAAAAACTAAGCCCTAAAGTGAAATCTCATTGGCACTTCATTAGTTTGACAAAAAAACAAGAATCGATCAATCAAAAATTGGATCAGGTAGCTCAGGACCACAGAACTCCAAGACTCAACATCTAGTTCTGGCACTTAGTAAGCTGTGTGGCCTTGCATAATTTACATAATTTCTCTAAGTTTATTTCCTCAGCTGTAGATTGGGATTAGTAATACTTTTTTCAGGACTGGTGCAATGACTAAGTGAGATAATACAGTGGAATGGCTAAGCACATCAAAATTATTTTAGAAAATAGCTTATTATTTTAAAATAAGATTTAAAAGATTTTTAAAAACACCCACCAAAAAGGAATTCAGTAAGGGCAATGAAAGCTACTTTTTAATCCTTTTAAACCTAAAATGTACTACCAATATGAAACTACCCTATACACATGCATAGCATAAGGTATGTGTGAGCAGGCAAAGGCAGATAACATATACAGCCTCGTCCTGGTTAAATTTGGTTTCTATCAGAAAACCTAACAAATTCCAACTAAGCTTCTACTCAGCCAACATTACTTGGAAATGGATTCCTTTTCCACAAAATTATTTCCTTCCACTGGCACTGACCCATCACCACAAACATCATCTAGTTGTTGTTTTTTTTTTTTTCTTTCAGAGCACTGAATTAGTAGCTGGATGCAAGAGCTGAAGAATATCTTGAAACACGGCCATATTGTATATAGCTTGGAAAAATATTACTTTTCACAAACAAAAAACTTGGCTGGAGAAAAGGAAAAGAGAAGATTAAAACAAAGTATCTCCAAGTAAAAAGTGTAGAAAAGGAATTGAAACAAAAACACTGAGAATTAAGTGTACTCGAGCCCTGTGCATTGTTGCTGCTTCCAAGAGATGCATTTTGAATATAACAAGATGAATTTCAACAGACCATGAACCAGAGATTTTCAACATGATAAAGGGGAAACGATATATATTCAATTTTTACAAGCACTGAGTGAGCAGAAAACTGAAAATTCTTCGGCTGCTGATAATGTGCTGATAGAAGCGCATCCCCCAACAGAATTTCTAATGAACTGCCAGAAAAATGGAGGAGTATTAAATAAACTAGAGAGAACAAATGATATATAGAGCACACTAACAATAGATTAAATTATATATAAGCACACTAGCATAGATCTCTAATAACTTTTATAGCCATTTTCCTATTTTTGAATGAGGAAGTCATTAAAAATCATTTGAATAATTTATTCAACCATTTACAATAACCTTTACGAGCTCTCAAAGACAACAGAAACTCATAAAGTAATACATGAAGGAGATAATGTAGAACATCTACTATTTCTGCTATGTAATGAGTGCCTGCCACAAGTCAGACACCATGCTAGGTACTTCACATCCCTCACAACCCATCTCTCAGTAACACGAAGACATCAGCCACATACGACAGGTGAGGAAGAAGAGGAGTTAATTTTCCTTACCTGAAGTTGTGCCCTGGGGTCTGCATTATTTTTAACATCTGACTCATAATGACTAGTTCTGACACCAATCTGAATGAAATAGTAAATACTCCAAAAGGACAGATGATAAGCAATAAACTGAATTTATCTATAATTGGAGGAAATTAAATTCTCGGAAAAGGCTAGTGATGCTTAAATACAGAAAGAGCAGGGTTCATAACGGATGACAGACTGTGCAAAACTAGATGTGATAGGAAATACAAGGGAGAAAAAAAGCCTGGAGAACATAACAGAATTATTCCCTTAAAAGTTTATAACCAATCCCCCATTCCTCTTCCCATTCCCTTTTCCTTTCCTTTCAAAAAAGCTATGTAACTTCTGAAACCATAAATACATAGAGATCAACATATAAAAGGTCTATAAAAGTCAGAATTCAGAATCAGAATTATGGGCCTTGCCTGACCAGTGTACTATGACACTAATTTGTTGCTCATCCAGTTACATTTATCTTCTCTGCTCTTAAACTGCAATATAACATGTTTCATTCTTTTTCTCTAAAGCAGCCAATAATCTAATTGAAATTTTAATATTTCATTGTATGGCAAAATACCACAAAGCTCAACTCTTCAGCTACATCTGAATGTGGAATACTTCTTCTTAATGACATTCACTGTCTTTTAGTTGAACTCACTGAGTTAAAGATGCCCAAAGGGGCCAGAATTGAGACTCAAATGAAAAACAAAAAGTCTGGATTGGGGGCATCCTGCAGTTCAAGACATTGCTTCCTTAGTCAGGAAGTACTGTGGAAATATTAAGGCAGATAAAGAGTCATGCCTACTTGCTCAGTTTCACAGTGGCTTACAAGGCCTACAAGGAAATGGGCAAGGAAACAGGATAAAGATCAGTAGGCATATATTGGAAATGAGGTGTGTAGAAAGTATTCATTACAGCATTATCTGCACAGCAAAATACGGCACACAACCCAAGGGGCCATCACTAGGGACCACCTAAATAAATCACGGCACATCCACACAATAAAATGGTATTAAGTTGTAAAGAATAATGAGGAAGCTCTCTATGCACTGATATGGAAAGAGCTCCAATTTAAAAAGAAGGCACAGAAGAGAGTATATAATATGCTCTGAGTAGAAAATGATTTCAGTAAGAAAATAAGGTTTATAAAAATATATATTAGTGTGTGCTTGTATTTGCACAAAAAATTAAATACTCAAAAAACTAATAAAAGAGTTTCTCTGTAGGGGGGTAGTAGGAAATAGAGAGGCAACGATGGAGTAAAAGGCAAGAATTCTTCATATATTGTTCGATATATTTATTTTTAACCTCTTGAATGTATTAACTATAAAAATATACAGTAAGATGTTCTGTAGATAATTAGAAATTGATAGAAAAATTTTGATAGTATGTACTAATCATAAGTATCACTGTAGCCTAGAAGGACTTATCAAGTATTTTACAAAAAGTAACTACCTATAGAGTATGTCACAAAACTCTGGAGAGTTGATGAAGAAGAGTAACTGCCCATGCATATTTCCAGGACATCTCATTGCAGCGGCTGCTTTAAAAGACTCCAGTGAGCCCTTATTTTCAGAAACACATTTCCCAGGGTGTGACTTGCAGACACTCACTCAATGGCAGCTGCCTCTGAGAACATGCTGGGAAAAACCTAAACGTATCATATAGTCCCAAGCAGCAGCTTCCTTTCAGAGCTCTCCCCAGTCTCTAGCAAACCTTCCATACCCAGTAAAAATGAATATGAAGTAGGTAGACTCAAGAAGTGATAATTACAACAAAACCCAGAATGACAGAAGAACTTGGACGCTGAAGTTGCTTATGATGTCATTCAGATGATGAGTAGGAATGATAAGTGTCAGTCAGGGTTAATCACAGGCTATTAACCAGAGGAAGGGAACTGGTGCCAAAGGTTTGAAGGTGACAAAAGGGAAATAATGCCAAGTTGACATAAGATGAGTTGCAGTAAGATTTCACAGGGCTATGTAAATAGAACTGTGGCACAGAGCTGAAATGTGGGCAACTGTAATGGCATGCATTAAAGGAAAATGAAAATAAATTACACTTGGAGGATGATCAGTGGGCTATGAGGTGTCAGTTACAACCCAAGAAGAGGAACTGCTGGCCACTGATGACTATTCACTAAAATTTACAACCTAGTATACTGCCGTAAGTAAAGGACCAACAATAAACTGAAGGCTATCAGTTTATTAAAATGTTTCCCTCTTAGTGTACAAACCTGAAGTAGATTTATACCTGGCATTCTATCTTAAATCTGGACCCTATCTCCTAAAGAGCTGAAGCCAGTACAGGAGAGAAACTACTGAGTTGACCAAAAAGTTTGTTTAGTTTTTTCCATACGATGGCTCTACTAACGCCTGGTTGTCTTTAACTTCATTTGAAACAATTTTGTTAGATTGTATTGTGACAGCTGTCATATCAGTGTACAATAAAAAAAACCGTATCAAAATGGGTGGATTTTTGTGCAGCCATTTTAATATTGAAGATGGAAGAAAACATGCAACATTTTTGGCTTATTATGCTTTATTATTTCAAGGAAGGTAAAAATGCAACTGAAACACACAAAAAAGATTTGCGCAGTGTATGGAAAAGGTGCTGTGACTGATCGGATGTGTCAAAAGTGGTTTGCGAAGTTTCTTGGTACTACTGACATTTTGGTCAAATAATTCTTATCCATTGGAGGATGTTTAGCAGCACCTCTGGCCTCTACTCACTAGAAGCCAATAGTGAGAGATAGATGACACACTCAAAATATCCAGGTCAATAAAGTTATCGGTAAAAATGAAAAATGTGTTTTTTATTTTATGAAAAAAGCTAAACGGACCTTTTGGTCATCCCAATAAAAGTGACTTCTAAACAGGTTTAGATAGTTTCATGGGAAATATATTCATAATATGGTACTACTAGAAACAAAGACCACTGGAAGTGTATTTCAAGGGAAGGAATCCTTGACTGGTCATCTTTTGCCCCGTTGGCAAGCAAAGAACTCACAATGCAGTCCCACCTCTATCTCAGCTCTGACGTCCACTGGCAGGGCTGACAGAGGGGAAGACTCGAAGGAAGATCATATTAACCACAAAGTGCAGCCGCAGAGAAGCATGAGGAAATTCGCTGTCCGTCTTTGTTCACCCTTGATGTGGGCTGCATCTTCTTAGGACTCGAGAAATAAACACTATCCTGAAAAATCAACTCAAATGAATCAAATATAAAAAAGGGAGCGATGGTAGTAAATCTGTACAATTTAATCTCAAGAAGACTATGAAGTAATATGAAATTCTCAGTAGATTAGGTAGATAAGGCAACAATCATCTTTGTAAAGGGTCCATGACACTTAAATACAGAAAGGACTGGCTGCGCCTGACATTACGAATGTTGCCTAAGGGTGAGTGCTTAACCTGAGCCCCAACTAGTTGCTATGCGCTGTACCAAGTGCTCTAAGTTCTTGAACTTACATGTTCTTCTTTTACTTTTGATTAATGCCCTTATAGAAATGGAGAAAAAACATAATTTGTGGAGGTAACCTGGAGTCCTGAGAATGTAACTTACATGATGATGACTCATTGAGATAATAAACTATACATGCCAAAATACTCACTAAGCACATTAGATGTTTTCTCAAAAACCTATGTTTTTGGATAGAGTAATTCATAGCTTTCTAGGAACTAATTATTATTCTCTTCCTAGGCTTAATGCATGTATTTAAATTTTCCTTAATTTACTGAATACTTACAATGAGCATTTCTCTGAATTTAACACTCTAGTTAATCTCGGGAAAGAGATGAGAGCTCACAAGAAGCAAAAATAAAGTGAGAATTTATGATCACTCAAGAAATGTGGACATTATTAATGGAATTGAAAGCAAAGACACATCAATATGAGTAGCCCTTTCAACAGTCTCTGTTTAATTCAGGAGCTAACTTTGAAAAATCAACAGACACTTTGCTGATCTAAACCCCAGCCTACCACAGACTCTTGGTCATTCTGGATACTGCGGGGTGTCGGTGGGCAGGGTTTGGGGCCTTATTACTCTTCTGGAGGAGCCTGTCACCGTGTGTGCATGTAGAGTCCTAACAAACAGCCATTCTGAGAAAGGAAAAAGGCCAAGAGGATATGGGATAAAGACAGAAATCAGAGCCTGTTACATGATTTCAGAAGGGAAAGTAGACTTGTTTCTCACTTTGGAGCCAAATTTAATTGGGAAACCCAAAATGTCAGAAACGGTACAAAGGAACATTCAAGCTAAATGAACATGGCCATTACAAAGCCCACACACTTAACACGAAGGTGGTCAGCCCTGCTTCTCCTGCCCACCAAACATCTCGTAGGACAGGGATAGGACTAATATCTGAATTAATGACCAGGTAATTCTTATCTGGAGGCAACCAGAAATCCTCAAACTGGTCCTAGGTTATACACAGAAAAAGAAAAGAAAAAGCTATTTGGAATCCTGGAAGTCGGAGCAGACTCCTGGTGATTAAAAGTAGCAGAGGAGAATAGAAATTATCAAAAGGGAGCAAAAAGGAAGAAAAAAAATACTAATTAGAAGAGCACAGTGACCAGAGGCTGTGGGCTTTGGGATAAAAGCCCTAGACATTGGCAGGAGGCAGGGGAACCAGCCATCTGGGAAAAATCATAAAAAAGTCAGGCTAAACCTATAGACCTCAAAGGCTCCGGAGAGCATTCCAGTACTACCAAAGAGTTCAATAACTGGTGTTCTTAATGAGGGTCCTGGTTCATTGAGAAAACTCAACATACTTTACCGGACCAGGTCTGGTAATGACTGTGACATTTTAGAACCATTCGCAAGGAAAACAGTTATAACTATTTCATTGTTTAAAGGATTAAGCAGATTTAGGAAGAATTCCTCCTTCCTGAATTCTCTAGATAAATTAGTTACTATAAGGAAGGTTGTAGTTTTAGATGTATCAAAGTGTCACTATTCCTTTTAGAGGAATTCCACTCTCCCCCCTCCCCCCCAGTTCCATTCATAGCTTAGAAGGGAAAGCACACCCAGAATTGATTATGCATCTCCAAGAAAATATCAGGGCAATTTTTGTTCCTTACTTTCACATAAATTTACAGGCTTTTCTAAGTAACAGGATAAACCACAGTCTCAGTTACATGAGGACTTACACTTAACAGAGATTAATAGGCCACACCTAAGGAGAACAGTGCTCTCATTCAGAGCCGTACACGTGAACCAAAGGTAGGGTTCCACTGCAGCCATTTACTTCCAAAATATGCAAGTTGGTCATTTCAATGACTGCTGTGACTCACCTACTAACAACTGGCCCCCGAAACATCAAAAATAGTAAATCTCCCAATTTGTCCCCAATGTTTTACACACTTTTGTCCATGCTTGGTAAACTGCACTTGTTAAGAGCAGAGAAATGTTAAACGTGGGAGCACACAACAGACACCGTTGTCGCCCGTCCTTCCACTCTCTGCCCATGAGGCGTTGTGATATGTTAGCAAGTGAAAACTGGTAGGCATGAAACTTCTTTTACCAAGAGCAAGCCAAAATGAGAGTAGATATTTACATGAACAGTTTTCCAGAACGGCAGCATGGTTCTTGCTCATAGGACAAAATGAGCTAATCTGCTTTGCAGGAGACAATGACCTTTTAAAGCAAGCCGTGATAGGTTTATTCCTTACTTTACAAAAAAAGATGATCAGTTCTTCAGCAGAGTCATCAAGACAAGGTGAGTTTGTAAGGATTAATTCAGGTGCTCCTTTCTGAAGGTGAAGTACACACATTTTTCACATCTTAGAGGACACGAGCATAGTATTCTGCATGTATGCAATAAAATTCAGATAATCAATAAATCTTGAATAAGACGTTATTTGAGAGCTAAATACCTATAAGAGAATGGCTGTTGTCTGTCACCAACACCAACCTTGATTTTCTTTCTAAATCCCAATCTCATTTTTTAAAAGTCACACGAAGAGGACATGGGCAGCGTAGATTTCATGTCTTAGTTCTGGGCAGCAATGAGAAATAAACATGTGCTAGAAGGGAGAAAAAGAACACTAGTTTCTAGTTTCAGTGTAGGAAATAACTTCATTCGGTATTCTGCCTGCCCTAGAAGCATCTGTCTTTAGCCTTACTGTATTTTTTTTTAAATAAGTAAAAAACATGTAAGAGGGGGGAATGGATACATGAATAAAGACACAAGGAAATAGTCTAGAACTTAAAAAAAATGAATAGTGCAGCTTGCAACCCACTTCCTATGGAGACAGGTTAGAACACCAACCTATGTCTAAGTCTATATAGTCTTCACTTTCGAGCACACTAAAAGAGACGGAGAGTGTAACAGGAAGGATTTGGGCATGCAAGTGAATTTTTTAAACACTCTAGATGATTCTGTTATCCCTCCCCCCAGCCCCACCCCAGGTCAAAACCACTTATCTATTCAGATCACAAGAGCCCATCTAATCAGTGACTCACAGTTTCATTTACTTGGTCAAGTAATTTCGTGGAGCACTTAATTGGGGGATATTTTGATAGGTCCACTGGCACCAAATGGGTTCAGACTTGGTTCTAAGTCTGCCCCAGTCTACAAACGGTTATCCCCTTCCTATTCACAGGCACCTGCAAACCAGAGGCCGAATGATGACAGTGACCTGAGCTCGTAGAACCAGTTGATTCTTCGTAACTGTTTGCTTTCACTCAAATAAGGCAGCAGGAAAAGGGACAGCAGCTCCACTGGGAGGAGAGCCATGTGGGACAAATTAGGTGCCGCTGTAAGATTTAAAAGCTGGGGGGAAAATAGAGCTAACTAGAGGCAGCTGTTAGGATGTGGTTTCTATGTTTATATTCTTCTCCTTCCCCCCTAAAGCCTCTTATGGGTATTAGGAAGAAAAGCATGTGTATGACCCAAAGGAAAGGATCAGCTCTCTTCACTGTACATGAGGCCGGAGACCATAACTCAGCATGTTAGAGACTAAAGTTACCTGCCAGGAGGATGAGGTAAACTGCTGTAAACCTTTATGTGATAATGTTTTAAAATCCTCTCTATCTAAATACAGTAGTACAGCAGAAAATTGCACTGTTAGCAGACAGCCGTCATGACAACTAAGAGAAACTCTACAGGAGCAATAAACCTGAGTTAACTGGAGTTAATTTAAGGCTGACCTACCAGTCTGCAAACGGTACATCCTGTTGCTGTCATGACCTTTGCACCACTTCCCCCACCCCCCAATTCCACCTTCAAGCTCTTAGCCTAAGATTTCAACATGGCTCACTGCCAGTACCTTTCTCCTTTTTTGGGTGCAAGAATGGTTCTGTTGAACCATACATATTTCACGAGGCTTTGACTTCTGGCTTTAACTGATAATTAATGTCACATACTATTTAAAATAACACAGAGAATGTATTGTTCTCACAAGATCCTCCTTTTCCCCTGCCTGCCCTGACCTCTCTTCCCGTCAATATTGTCCTCAATAACGGGCTTTCTTCCCTCCTTGTAAAGCCAATACGGGGGACTGAGAGGAAGCAGGGGGAAGGGAAGTACTTCTATTCCAATTGGCACTGAATAAAATGGTTTTCTAAGGGATGGAGTATCACTCCCATTTTAATAAAACTCCTGTTTCCTATATAATATTACTCAGGTCACTTCAAGGTGAGAAGGTGATCAAAAACAGAGACCAGAGCAGAAGGCTACGCTTGTGAATAGCAAACAACGGCCCACATGCTGCAAATCGATACAGCAGGACACGCCAGCCCTCCACCCCAGGCTCCAGCTCCTCAAATACAGCAAGTATCACACTTTTATGTGCTCAGAAAAAAAGCTGTTGCAAATACCTAGAGCAGTAAAGCCACATTTTACTCAACTTAAAAAAAAAAATCCACTGACTTTCCCAAACTCTGGTATTGTCACCTGTTAACATAATAAACATCCACCGCAGTTGACTTTCTCTGGCTCCTATCATTTACTTTGATGCAGAATTAAGAACGGGCTAGAATAGCATTGGTTTTAACTCTTAAAATAGCTTTTCTCTTCCCACTGGGTAAATGAGTAAATTAATCAACCTGATTCATAAAGAGAAACATTTATTCCTTCCTCCCACCCTCCCTCTCATCCATCCATCTATGCAACTGCCTGTTTTCTTTTTAATTGCTTTGGTGTTTCAGCCTCTGCTTCTCTACCCTGATCATAGACACACTGGTTTATACAAAATACACACACACACACACACACACACACACATACATACATACACCCGTGGTTAGTGATGTGATATGGCAGAATTTTTACCTGAACCACATACTAGCTGTGTGACTTCAGCAAGTTGTATAACATCTTCAAAACTTTAGTTTCATCTTCCATTAAATCATGATGGTAATTCATGCCTCATAGGGCTACCAAATAATATCACAACAATAGACGCTCCATAAATATTAGTTCTCACCTCTTCCCCTCACCCCAGGCACAATGCAGTTTAATATCTTTTAAATATAAACTTTACAGATCAGTTGACAAGGAAAGGGTTTCTTTTAGAGTTTGCTGATTCTGGAAAAACTTCCACAATTTTTCTTTCCATTGTCAGTTTCTTATTTAAGTACTTCTTACCTCTTCTACCATAAATCTGTATTCTCATATCTTCAGGGGATTAATGTTTTCTTTGTTTCTCTATCTAATTTTTATTAAAGGTAAAGCGATGTCATCTAACTATATTAATAATAGATAGCAATTTGAAACAAAACCATATATATAGTCACCCTGTCATTAGCCTTGAAATTTAAAGCTATGTTTAAAATGTTGAAAATTTCCCTTGGCAGTGAAAGTCAATAGTAAGTTGATGTCCTAAAAGAATTGTCCACGAGTTCAAATGAAAACATGTATGAACCAGACTACTATGACAGATAACATAGTTCAACACATAAGCATAAAAAACAGGTTGGTGAGCTACCCTCAGGATGGAAGCATGCCCACACGCACTGAAGTAAAACGGTGCGTGCGTTAACCCGCTCTCTTCTGGGGATGGCACTGCACTTGCTTCTCCATCTCCAAACATTTGCAGTAGAGTTTGAGTCCAGTTAATCAATATCTTAAAAAAACTGTTTTAAGACAATACTGCCTATTTTACTTTCTGGTCATTTAATGTACAAACTTTTTAAACTAATGATTTTTTTCCCGTGGATGTCAGGTTTTACAAACCTAAAGTGCAAACAATAAAAAAATAATCTGGTGCTACATTGTAAACCTATAGTCATCATGACAGAGGCTGTGACATTTGCTAGCTGAATTTGCATCTTTTCAGCTGAAAATTCAAAGTTTGTCTTTTTTTTTCTTTTTTGCTTCTCAACAAAGTTTGAGGAGAGGGGACCATAGGAGAGAAGAAAATCAGACACACATAAACCTTCAGTGTCAAAAAGGGCCTCACTTTGCTTACCATGCATGACTTACATCTAAAAAAAAAGTAACTGGACCAGACAAACCTTCTACATCCCTCAATGCTTCCTTGTCTCCATAACACTCTTCCCTCAGACCCTCCCAAAGCCACCTTCACAATAAAATGCAGATAAGCTGTCAGAGCTTGACAGTCCAGATATCTACTGTACATCTACTCACAAATTTCACCGTTTTTAAAATTCAGCACCATAGGAGGAAGATGGCACTCAGCAACACCAAAACAAAACGGACCCAGCTCCCGTGCAAAGAGTGCTGGCAGCGCCTACATCACCACTGTGGTTAAGCCACAGCTGTACCTGTAATATAGAAACATGTAACTTTCACTGAAGCAAGGGCTTCAAAAACTAGATGACTGGTGCCGACCTCTAGGAGTCTTGTTTGCCATTCAGAATACATGCTTTCTCAGTTCAGTCCCCAAATGGCTCGGCATTTCCTAACCCCTTCTGCGATTCACTTGTACCCCCTCTTGAGCAACTGTACTGAAAGACCTGATCTAGCCACCGATGGAACAAAACAAAGCTGTGGCTTTGTTTCCCCAGATTCCCATGCTGTGGCCCATAGCCTCATACACAATTTAAAACGTTAAGCCTCATTCACCATAGAAATACACTGTTCAAGCCCTGGGCTTCCCTCTTGCTCACGCAGACATATTTTCAAATGATATATCTCATGCAGTCAGGTCTTTCTGCCTGACTATTTCAGCTGAATACGCTCTTTGCAAAATGTTCTTTTTGCCCCATGCATGTTATGGTGTCAGCAGGCCACAAGCAGCGGGGTCCCAGGTTCCTGAGAACGGACTCCCTGGAGATGAAGGCTCAGAGGCCCAGCTTGGCCTGTCGGCACACACAAAACATGGCCTAGTTCTTCAGCGAAGAGTCGGAAGGGAGGCAACTACAACCTCATGGCTGGGCGTTACCTCCCTGCTGGGTGTAACAGCCCCTGCTCCTCCACAGGGCCCACCCTCCACAAAGCAGCCATGGAGCCCTGCATGGCCTCAGCCTCGGCCTCCCTCCCTTAGCCACGATGGCGCTAGGGATGGCCATGAGGTGGCTGCTCGGGCCTGGCCGATTCCAGAAGCTGAATGAACGCTTCGGTCTCCATAAATATCTAAATACTCATCCAACAGAACACTTCCACAATTTGGGGGGATCTAGGCTTATAAAATGAACCCTAAATACAGTGCTTTCTAGTTGTGATCTGCTCAGTAAATGGGCACTACAAAACTCTCTAATCTTATTCACACATGAATCCTGAGTGTAATATCTCCTCTTGTGAAACATGGATTTCCTATATTCCTATATATCTATATGCAGCTACAATGATTATTAAAAAGGAAATCTCAAATAATTAAGTGGCTCTTAAATTTAAGTAAGAAGGAAATTGGAAGGAGACCAACTAAAATGACACAGTGTAATTAAAAGGGTGTCCTTTCTAAATTTCTAATAAAATGCACTTGGTTGTTCCCATTTACGACTGTGTACAGTTTGCACACCAGCATTCAGTGTCACACAGAGAAACAAAAACAATGAAAATTGACTATCAATAATTTCCATTCATTTAAACAAAAACTGGAAACTATCATTAAGAAAATTACCTATAAAACTGGTCATTAAAACTGTCTGTCTTGCCAGCCCAGGCTGCCCTCCTCCCACCTTCCCCGGGCTTGGCCTCCTTTGATCTTTCTCCCCCCACCCGCCCCACCATTATTCACATCGCTGGCAGGAGTAGTAGATCCACGTCAAATTTAGAAAAATAATTCCTAAGCAGAAGCAGGCTTAACACGCAGCAAGCACCCAAAAACCTGATCCGTGCAAAGCGGCGGAGCAGATTCACTCCCCAGCCCGTCTGGGACTCAGAGGCTGAACCACTGCAGATGCCGCGGACTGTGTCCACCACTCCATCAGTGGCGTTAGGCCGAAAGAATGGGTCATTGTTAGCATTATTTCTAGCCCAAATTACCTGCTTCCCAAAGACCACAGGCCTCCAAATTTACAGCCCTCTGCCTTCCACCCTAGCACTCCTTGCACCACCCGGGCCCCTGCCAGCCGCCGCCGATTAAAATAAGATGACTGAGCGGTGCCTCTTGAAAGGTCGCGATAACAAATCCAATTTACGATTCTCAAAGGGACAAAACCAAAGGTGGAAGAGTCTGAATAAGTGAAAAATTGTATTATCATTTAATTTTATTCATCAACAAGATCACCTCTCATTTAAGAAGCGAGGCCAGATAGCTATGTTCAATGGAATAGAAAGGGGTTGGGGATTGCAGGGTCGGAGGTAGGGGTGTATGGGCGGCGGGGGGTGGAATCCCACCTGTCCTTCAAAGTATAACCCTGAGTTATATTCTCTTCTATTATTTCCGTCCTTAAAATAGTCAGATAGCAAGATGCTCAAAGGGACACAAAGCAGTATAGTGGAGCTGCCTTCTTTCAAAGGGCCAGAGCAGCGGTTCTAAGTTATTCAGGTCACAGAGAAATTACACTTCTTTATGCATCTATAAAGAATTCAGAGTTTTCCATTTTTATTAGCATTATTATAATATTGAAGGTTTTCAGGCATGTCATGAGAGGAGCATTTACAGAGAAATGCTGAGCAGACCGGCCTCACGCAGCACCCGCCTCCCTTTATGAGGTGCGACGGCCTGGCAGACATTTTGAAAAGCCTAATAAACACATACTACTTCAATTGCGAGGTCTTGTTAATTTATATATACATATAGCCAAACACTTTTCTGAGAAAAAGCAAATAATCAGTTATTTTCATCCACCATTAAGATACAACAGGATACCTTCTCTTTATGAAGGCAGACTATGTGGGGCCACCATACTTTTATAGCATTGTCATGCTGTCATTGAATCAGCACAAAATGTGTCTTTTTTTAAATCCCTTCTTAAATTTTGCTATTGAACAACTAAAATTATCTGTTGGTTCTTTTTCAATGCAGATCATGTCAAAGTCCCACATTGCTAATATAAATTCCATGAACACTGAAAAAAATTCAGCCGTGCCAACAACTGCTCATGTTATTCACATCTTTCCTGCCTCCTCCCTGGCACTTTTTATGGCAGCCCTGATCCTTCTATAGCTGCACTGAGGTACAGGCACATATTCAACAGTGGAGGACCAAAAAGGTCAATATAGCAAGCAGAGAATATTCTAGCAACGCAGTTTTCGATCTTTGCTATTTCAGTGTTATTCCCGCTGAGCCTGGCGTGCCAAGAATACCAGTGGCGCTGTTCAGAGACACTTATGATGACTCAATGGAGAATCGGGAGACCTGGGCACTTAACTATGCGCCTATTCCCAATGATAATCTGTCTCAACTCATTTCCATCCTCATAGAAACATGAAAGTGGGGCAATGACAGATATGAAGCCCAGCATGAACTGCCTGGCAGAATTCTGCCTAGCAACACAGCTTTATCACTCTACCACACAGATGAGGCCAGACAGAGTCCATGGACAAAAATAGTGACTTAAAACCAAGCTGGAAATGCCATAGTTCAAGGAAAGCTACATAATTCATATCACAAAGAAAGTGTTTAGTTTTATATTTAATCAGTAAGTGCAAATTAAATGTGAGTAGATAATCCACCGCGAACCAAATACTGTGTCAGCATGTGCTTTTTTACTATGTAAAATCATGTACTACCTACAGAAACCTATGCTTGTAAAAATTCCATGGAAGACAAAATAAAACAATTTGTTCAAGTCTTGACTTAGCTTTGCCCTCAGTATAGGAAAAGAAAGCTGAGGTTATGTCAACAATCATTCAAATTTTGCATATAACATGTTAGGTTTTCTTTATTCTATTTCATTGACAGACACATATGTGTATATCCAGAAGGTTATATCTTTTGGCTTTTTTTTTCTTTTAAGTATTCTAGGTTCTAATTGCAAATATGTGGATATGACACAAAACAGACATGAGCGTACAGGGTTTTTTTTTCCCCTGAGAGGATATGGGTTTGTGCTGCAATAATCACTCTGATCTTTCAATTGGTTCCAATGATAAATATTGGTGAGCGAACAGACCAGGGCTGGGGTGGGCATTTTTAGCCTTAGAAGAGAATTAAACTAGCTAGTCTGATGCAGCCTAAAGCCACATCCTTAACCTGATTAATAACAGAAAGCACTTTAGTAACAACCAAGGAATGAATGAATGTGTCAGCGATAGTTATTTCAAATCATTTTCTCTGCTAGATTTCATTTAAAGAAGCTGAACAGGTAACTGCTTCTGTATCCAGCTACGCAAGAATTTGACAACATACTGACATAACATTAACGTAGAATAGAAAGTGGTGAGTTAGGAATGATTAACAGGTATTTTTCAAATGTATCTACTTGTCTTAAAAGTTAAAGGATGTTAACATAAAATTTACATTTCTTATATTTCATCATTCAGTAGGAAACTTCTAGATATTTTTGTTATGTTATATATAATAAAGCTCCTGCATGAAAATTATTTCAGGTTATTAGATTAGAACTGTATTTCTCTCATTCATTTCTGGTGTTTCTTAGGAAGTAAATTTTACTGACAGATATGAAACCTGATTAATTACAACTTATATAAAATTTATAATGAGTTGTACTATAAGAACATAATGAAATTGTAAAGAATCAGAAAAATATACAAAGCATTGGGGAATGTCTAGTAAGGCCATCTTACAATGGACTCTGAACTCTCACAAACCGGAAAGCCTGTAAGTACATAGAACATGCAGTCGTCAACAGTCCCGGCAAGCAAAACAATACAGTGATCCTTGAAGAACCTGGGTTCGAACTGCATGAGTCCACTTACACGTGGGGTTTTTTTCAATAAATACAGGTAGTACTATAAATGTATTTTCTCTTCCTTGTGATTTTTAATAGTTTTTCTCTAGCTTACTCTATTACAAAAATACAGTATATAATACATATAACATTAAAAATATCTGTTAACTGACTTTTTTGTTACAATAAGGCTTCTGGTCAACAGCAGGCTATTAGTTAAAATTGGAGAAGTCAAAAAGTACACTTAGATTTCTGACTGCTCAGGGGTGTCGGTGCCCTTAACCCCTACATTATTCAAGGGTCAGTTGTAGAATTTGAAATATAATTTAAAAAAAATAAAAGTTCACTCAAAATATCTATGTTGATTGTATCCTAAACCTACTTGGTAACTGTTGTGGTCCATGCAGATTTAGTATTAAAAATTTATCATGGAGAGCATACTCTTTGATCAGAGTATAGACGCAAAGAGAAGCACTCACTGCAATGCACAGTGCAGATCTGAGCGAAGCTGTGAGCAGCCTTAGCACATAAAGGCCCCGGTTGTGATACTCCTTCAGTCACTTTATTAATACAGGGGAAGCCTACTTAATGAACTGCTGAGAACGGAAGACAGCCACTACAAGAATACATTTTGTGTTTACCAGACTGTAAAATCTGCAATAAGATCCCAGAATCCTCTTAGATGACTTAAAAGTTAAAAGAAATAACCTTCTAGACATACAAACTCAGTAGCAAAACGGAGAGTACAACAAATCAGTTCCAAACAAAATTTATGAAAGACTTATTGCTTTGGCAAAAGCCACAAAATCTGCTTCATCTTCTACAAACAGTGATAGAGTAACACAAACAACTAAAAATAATTTCCTAAAAGACTTTAACCATTTTCTTCTGCAGTAAAAAAAAAAAAGAAGGTAAACCTTGGGAAATGCTATGATAGTGTTATTTTTATTAACTGAACAATCTTAACTTGAATTATATCACTAAGTTTATTTGCTAGTTACTCATTTCTAAGTGTCTCACACTAATAAAAATAAAATCTCAAGTGTTTTATAAAAGTAACGGGCCTGGAAAAATTGCTGAGGGTGTTTTTTAATATCATATAAGTTCTTTTATTTTCATGCCTTTGGGGTTGCAGAAATGACATGCAAGTTAATAACTATAATGTGGCCAGTGTAATTACTGCCACCAAATTAAAATAAATGTAATCTTCAAGATGTTTCAAGTCTCCTAAAAAGGAAAAAAAAAACAACAACACTGAAAATCCATTATACATTGGTGTTAGGACGGCACAGCATGACCCTAGCAGTATGAACTTCTGTTCTCTATTTCTTCCTGACAGATCATGCTTCTACAGTGAAATAAATTAAAAACAATTTTCAACTGACTGATAGCTTTTTAAACACAGTGCACCTTGAAGGAAATCATTTACATAAAGTATTTCAAGAGTTACTTGCTAAGTTAAAAATCAAAGTAATGACCCCAATAAGAGATTCCTGAATCACTAAGTAATTTCAAAGAAATGAAAAGAGAATGAATGCCATTTGTCTCACTGGATGATAGATTCCTGATTAAATCTTCTTCTGACACTAAAGCGGGCCTTGTAGTAATAACAACTCTTCATTTCAACTAAGGTCATCTGAAAAGAATGATTATCGAATAAACCCAACCAGAGAAGATCTCAAATCTTTCAGGACCTCCAATTCCTTAAGATTTTCAGGCACCTTGACTGACAGTCTTATAAAACATAAAGGTAATTAAACTGACATGAAAATCACTACACTGCATAAATCCTGAAAGCAGTTTATCTAACCTTTTGATCCTCAGAGAACGCATAGTCGTCCTAACACCTGTTCCTACTCACCATCTAATGACCTTCATAAAAAGATTAACACCCAACTATCCCACCCTATATAGTTTACACACCTAATCCACACCCCCACAGTATCGTTGCTGCGTTAATTAGGCAGATAATGCTTCTTGCTGGAACTGGTTCATAGCAACTTCAATCTCCTCCCTCAGCATGAGATAGAACAGGGTCTTCCAGAAGGAAGCTTTGTGATGTTGAGATAAAATAAAAATTTTATTTTAAACCATGAAGCACTGAATATTTAACATATTAACTTGGTATTGACGGTGTTTAGATTTAAAGTGGTTTCATAAAATGAGGTGGTGCTTTAAAGAATCTCAGGTCATATACAAATTGTTACCTAATGTAAAATCTGCAATTATTTTTTACTGCCACTGAAATACAGTGATAAAAAATAGGCTAGTCATATGAGGAAACTTAGCTTTCACTGGCTTTTCTCTAGGTAGAAAGGTGTTCAGCCCATTTATCATGTGTCCATGTATAATTCTGCCTTATTTCGAGGCAACACACGTACTATCTTTGAGTACTTGCAGCTGACTCCGGGTACAGTCCTTTTCTCTAGCTTTTGGGAGAGCCACACAGATACATTCACATGTATTTCCTACATGATTACTAACTGTGCAAATATTTTCTCTCTCAAAAACCCAGAAACAACTTTTGAATATCTGTGTGATATTAAAGAAAGACAAAAATGTAGTCCACCAACCTTATTAGGACGTTATTACATTATAACCAATATATTTAAATGCTCAAATGATTCCTTTAAGAGAAACCAAAAAAAGTACCACACGTGAAGTGACAGTTCAACGTTTATTTCTACTTTCCTTTGCCACATGGAATTTTACTTTTTCTTGTTCTATTTTGAATGAAAACAAATTATTTAGGAAACACACCGTTTTTTATGTTCGAAAATACCTAGATGAACCGCCAAAAAAAAATCAGGTATCTACTACATATTCATGCAAAAAGCATTGAGAGAAATGGCAAGTCCTGTTTCTAAAATAAATTACCACTAACCTCTTTTTCTTTCATCGTTTTAAAAAAAATCTTCAAAATGACATGTTAATCTGAGATTTTAAGGGGCACCTGACTGGCTTGTCAGACTAAAGTGGCATATTAACTGCACTCATTGTGGCACCATTGCAGCCTCAGTTTTTATCATTTTGATATCCTCTCCAGGGTTTCAATCTTCTTTCTCAGAGCTCAATCATACTTTGTGATGCTCTGTTCCTATATGAGGATGCAAGAAAATTTCTATTTAAAAATACATTCAGGGGGAGGTAGGTGTCAGGCGCTCCTGATTGAGAAGGCATTCCATGATGATCCCTATTTTCAGTTAAAATACACACTTACGGTTTTGGATTTAACACCCCTGCCTTTGCAGTCAGACAGTCATTTAGCTGGAGTCAATCAAGCGTGTGATTAGAAATAATAACTCACAAGCAATGAACTCAAAAAGATTAGATCTTTGCCGAAATGCACAAGTACAGCATCCCAGTATAGGTCCTTTCCTCTCTGGTTTCTAGAGACACACCAAACTCACAACAACAAAAACAATTCTCTTGCTGGCTTTTAAGAGCTGATTCACTTAAAATCTGACTAATAACTTTTCTACCCCATGATCAGAAACTCAGTCAGTTGGAGGTCTAATCAGCAAAAGTGGGTTATCTCTTTCATCTTTCTTTCCCCCAGTTATGCAAAAAAGCTATATTTTTATACTGAATAGGAAAGAACTAGACACACCTTTTCCTATTTACATAGAATGGCAAAGATATACAGATAAAGCATGATTAAAACCCAATGATGGTTAATATCAGAAACAACAGAATAATTTTCTATTTATAAATTATTCTTCAAATTATATGTCACTTCAGGTCTAGTATTTTATTTAAGGGTTAGAGAGGTATTTAGAAAAAGTATGTTTGAATTTAATACATATTATACTAAAACGAGTAAACCCAGTTCTATCAAACCTTTCCATGTGGCACTTTAGAACAAGTCAAAAGGATCTGATTTCATTTAAAGTTTGGAGAATTCTAGTGAATCATAAGATTTTTATATTATGTGGCACTTTATCTTTAATCAGAGAGCACATAATTCATAGTCAACAGTGCTAATAATGTGTAGAGTGATTCCAAAGAGGAAAGGATTTGCAAAAATGATGAATATTGTGCCTTAGAATATAATATAGAGGGGATGATTTGATTTGCCTTCCCAGCTATGATTGGTTTAGGCAGCTCTACCACAGCACACACTGACGACACTAACATAATTCATACAAATAAGGATAGCAGAGAGGAGCCTGGTAACTGACAAATCTCTACAGCTAATTCCCAAGTCTGAATGAACCGCATGCAGGTAACTACAAGCTAATGCAGGGTAGGAGAGATATATGAATAAGGTCCACAAACACACTCTCAAAAAATAAAAATATATTTTAAAAAAAAGCTCCAGAGCTTATACATTGTTTTAAAAGGAAGAAAATATCACATTTCTGTTTCTAATAGAAAGTATCTTGCAAATTAAACAATACCTGAACATGCTGGACAGTCAGTTGCACCACTAAAGGCTTCTTTACATAATGGTCCACTATATTCACTACCAGTTGCGGTCTTAGAAAATGCCACTAAGAAAACTTTTAGGAGCCCATCCTTTTTCTTCAACAAACAGAATTCATATTTTAAAAAATCCAAACATTAATTTGGACGAGTTTGGGTGTTTCCTACTGAATATTTTTCTGCATCTATGAAGACAATTAGAAATACTTTTCCTTTATTCTGGGAACAGGATGATTTATATGACAAATGCCATGTGATCTTGTAATAACCCAAGTTGTCCGTGATAATGTCTATGTGTGTGTGTGCATGTGTGGGCGCGACTATGGGTATAAACTCAGTTTGTTAGTGTTTTAAGTTGGATTTTGCATTTTTGCTAAGTTAGAGGACTTACCTAAATTGTTCTCTTTTTTAATCGTTTAGAATTCATATTTTAATTGCAGCTGATGTACAATACTACATTAGTTTCAGGCGTACAACATAGTGATTAGATGTTTATATATCTTACAAAGTGATCACCCTGTATGTCTAGCAGAGTTGGTTATTTCTTACTACATCTGAAAAAAGCTAGACCTAAAATTTTTCTTTTCTTCCAGGAGACAATTAGGGGATTGATTTCTACCCCTCTGCCTAACCTTAATGTCCAAGGGCAAAGGGCACATCAATGGTCTTGTGGAGGGAAACACTGACCCACCTTTAACCAACTTTTATGGGAGGATCATCAAGAGCCAGATCTAAACACCACTGCACACTGCATCTCTCCAGCTTGAGCCCAGGAACAATTTCCCCTGACGCAGGTGGTACCATCACTTCACCCACACCCACACATACACAGTCCCCAGGTATAGTAGAAAATGGACCAGGAACAGCGTCCCCCATTCTTTCGGCCATTCAGGTTAAGGTTCCATTCAAGAAAATAGTCATTCAATACGAACCAGATGCTGGTCACTGTACCAGAAACTGGGATGTTAAAATTGCTAAAACAGATTTCTGCTCTGCCAAACTTAACCTCGTAGTCAGGGAAGCAGGTAAAGAGTCCCCTCCAGCACCAACCCCCCCATGCTCACAACTTGCCCAGCTATCAGCATCTTTATATTTTACAATAACAAAAGGAAAAGGAAGTAAAATAGAAAGAAAAAATATCCATGCTGAGAAGTAAGTTTGTCCCAAAGAGTCTGTATTTGTTCAAAAGTGAAGAATTTAAACCCACTAATAAAATAAATATCATTCTTCCTTTCTACCTTCTACTGTGAGAACCATGAGAAGTTTAATTAATACAGGATGAGCACTGACGCACTCTGCGGGGGCCACGGTAAAATTCAAATGGAAGTGAAAACAAAATACAATTTAATTTTTTTTGCCATACAGTAAGGCATCCACTTAAAATAAGTGAACCTATTCAATATTTAGACTAAAAGTTATGCATTTCAAGAAGCAAAAAAAGATACCACCACCACCACCACCTCCCACCCTGCCCCGCACACTATCTACAATCCTTCACTTACTCATTAAACACAGATTTGCTGAGCTCCTACTAGGTGCCAAGCCCATTCTAGGCACAGTATCTTTGTGTTCATAATTCATATGCCGTCCAGGGGTTTCATCTTCAGTGCTTCCAGCAATTCTCCTCTGTCTCTTTTGAGCAAGGAAGGCCACAGAAGGAAAATTTGAAGCTTTCAGTGTTAATTCAATAACAAAATCTTAATGTATTTTCTGTTACTTTCTGTTGGTAAGAAAATGTGTGAGCATGCAATTCATTTTAAACAAAATTCATTATATGAACTTGTGACATTTTCATGCACTGGTTTTTCTTCCTTCGTCTCCAAACACTAATTGACAGCACTTGAAAACAGTGATTCAGCTTCCGCATGTCACAGGATTCTCAGGGACTGTAGCTAGCTAGATTCCTCAGGCCAGCAGACTGACAAATCAAAAGATAAGAAGCACCTCTCAGCTTGAATCAACTGAAATGTGTCAGAAAATACATTTGGCATAATCTTCAAAAATGACAGGTTTGGCAATGACAGGAGAGGCAGTTTTCCTGACAGTTTTAGCACACCAAAGTTTCAGAGTCCAACTTAGAATGAGGAGGGGAAAACCCACTTTTGTCTGCTATTTTGGAGAAAACTACTACATGCATCAAGAGGAAGTGTCTGACATATCACCTGAGTCTATGACAAAAATGTTATAAAATGCCTGACTACCTAATTAATGGAACACACTTGGAAAATGCCCACTAAGATTAAAAGCATTAAGGGATCTTTTAGTATCTCTGCATATGAAAACTATCACCCTCACTCTTCTCTTCATATTCCCAACGTGTCTTGTGCCAGTTGGGCACTTTTTAAATGGATGGTGAATGAATGAATGAACCAATAGCATCAAGCAAAACTGCTGAGACACCCAAACTTAGCTGAATACGTTACATGACTTGCCTCTATTGGACCTTGCATGTCATCTATTAACCTTCGCAAATTAAAAAAAAAAAAAATCAAAGAAAATTAACACACAAGCAGGAAAATTCTAATATAGATCACATTCCTTTCTGAATTCAATATAACCTGGACTTTCCTCTACAGACTGTGGGTAAAAGAAGAAATAGCTTAATCAGGTCTGCAAGAGGCACTAGACAGAGCCAAGGCCCATGTTTCTACCTTGGCTACAAAACTCTGACTCCTCCAATTTCCCATTGGTAAACAGATCTCCAAAAGAAAGCAGCCCGAGGGCACTGCATGGCTATAGATCTCTGCAGAAGCGCTGTACTCTGACAATTGCAAACCCCTATGAGCTTCTCAGATGGGAGCTGCACAGTGTCTTATTCAGGCACATGACCTCCCAGTAATCTAACAACTACAAAGCTGTCAACCTTCATCTGATTTTCATTTATAAATGAAGTTGCACAAATCTGCAACAATAGAGAATATTGACAAAATCTTTGTTAACATTTGGCATCTCTCATTTTTTAAAATACAAAAACAAGATACCCATTCGGGGCAACTCCTAATTGTGCTGGCCACATTTCATTTCCTTTCACCACCAATGCAGCAGCAATCTGTCAATATTTGTACCACAAATGACCGAATACTCAAAATTACTTATTTCAAACTGATTTTACATTTACATATTTATGAATGTTATGCACTGAAAGGAAGTTAAAAATCATTCCTTTATTGCCTAAGTCTATACATACCATCTTACAAATTAGAGATGTACCAAGTCAATTAAAAGAGCTACTTAAAAAGATGCATTTTTTAGACCTAATATGGGTTCTGTATTTTCAGCCTAGTTTCACAATCTAATTCATTTTCAAAGGAGCAAAGTCAAATGTAATTTTTTCACTATGTTTGGCAAATGTAACATAATGCAATATGAGACATCCCTGCAAAAGACTGTTTACTCCACCATCTTTCAAGAATTAGTCATTTTGGGACATGTATTCCCTTTTCATAAATGTTTACTGAGGATGAACTGTGCCCACTACCATGGCTGATTAAGGAAACAAAATGGGAGAAACAAATTAGGGAAGTCCCCCACTAACAGACCAAAAAGAAGAAGAAGAAGAAAGAAAAAGAAAGAAAAAAGGCAAACAATTAAAATATAAAATACAAGGGGGATCCAAAAAAACCAGAACCCAGAATTTATACAAAATTGTGTCTTTATTCTTACATGTTTAAATTTCAGTCACCTTCAAAGTACTCTCCATCTGATGCAATACACCTATCATTTTTTTCCACTGCTCAAAAGTAGTTTTTGAACTCATAAGTTTTGATGCCTTTTAGCACTTCTGCCATTTTTTTGTTTCACCTCTTCCACATTGGCAAAACATTTCTCTTTGAGGATTTTTTTTCATCCGGGAAAACAAACAGAAACGTCGCTCAGGGTGAGACCAGGTGAATAGGAAGGGCGGGGCATGGGGATCATGGTCAAACACTGCTGAACACTCAGCACTGTGGGGAGGTGCGCGCATAAATCACCCATCATGAAATGGGCAAACACATTGAAAGAGTCTTCCAGAAACAAATTCACTGAAGCCGAACACAGCCTCTCACAACAATGCCAGTTGGTACGCTGATACAGATGGGATCCTAGAACACTCACCTATTGGAGGAAGCCTATATTGTAAGGGGACCACCATCCAGAAGATAATTCTGGGTTTTTTGGGGGGAGGTCCCCCCTTGTAATTAGTACAATTACAGTTTTGTGTGTAAAATTTTAGATGCATGGAAACAGGCTAACTAATGTGGACTGAGAATTTAAGAATGAACAGGAACCAACAAGGTAGAGAAGGGGAGTACAAATATACCCCAGATTTGGATCCCATGTGTGAAAGAGGGCGATAAAGCACAGAACTCAATGGGAAGGGAAGGTAATCTGGTATGTCCAGGAAACAGTGGGTGGTGGGGCAGTGGTAAACACACATACGAGAGGGTGCTAGAAGGGGCTCTTACTACTAACAAATTAGGAGCCATCAAAGGTTTCTGATTAAGCAAAAGAAAGGTGTGGTCATTCATGTTTTTGAAAAGTAACAAGATAGGTTATCTTCTGCCAGAAAGGCCTGGCAGAAGGTAACTTTAGCAGAAAAATCTAGCAGAAAATGGGTTGGGGAAACAGAAGTAAGGACAAAGAAACAATAAGAAGCTACCATGAGGGTCCCTGGTTGGGAGATGAGGTTCTGTTCTCAGCCAGCTTCTCCTTCCAGCCACTAACGAGGCTCCCTGTTTCAAGGAGCAGGGTAGTCAGTCACTCATCACAGACTCAAGGGCAAAAAAAATTGAAGAGCCAATACTTCCTATTCTAGTCTTCTCAACCAAAAGAAACCAATGAAAACAATGTGGCCTGGTTAAATTCAAGTCAACAACAGATTATGTGTGGGAGGCCAAGGAGCACAAAGGTTGAGAGAATATATTTTGAAACTGGCATGACCTTACACCTCCCCTGGCTGTGCTGTGCCCTCTGAGCTGTCTGACCTTACCACAGTTAACCAGTGTGTCTTCTTCTCTGTCACAGAAGAACAATACCTATCGCATTAGTTTACTATGAGGATTAAATGAGGTTTATGATTAAAAAAAAAACACTATAACTATCATCATCATTATTAAATACAGGGTAAGGAAAATGAAAGAGAGAAGGATGTCACAGGTATTATTTTAATAGATTTGAGTTGATGTTAATATGAAAGAAAAAACAAATTAATGTGACTTTGATTTTAGATGAGTTGTTTTTAGAGTGAAGACAGACCTGTGTTGGGAGACAGAGGTGTTTAGAGAGGAGATAACACCCTCCTACTATACGTGACTTTCATTTCATCTGAAGTTCAGTTTGCAGAACTTGTCATATATCCTCGTATCTCCCCAATTTTTAACTAAATGCATGGCTGCCTTTAAAAAAGAGCACGCCCCCCCCAAAAAACCTTTTATTTTATAGCCTAATGCCTCCTTGCAGCTATGTAACTAAGTAATAAAATAATGACTAATGTGTATGTGTATGAGGTGGGGGGATGTGTGTTCCGCATCATTCTTTTTTCCTCTTCTGGCTCCTAAAAGGTGAATCGCGCCTGGAGCTTTAGCAGTCACCGGGAACCATGAGGACACAAGGCTGCATCCTAAAAAGTGGCAGAATAGCAGGGTTCTTAACTTGTCTACAACGCTTGGCTGCACAGAATCACCCAGAAAGCTTTTTCAAAAAACACCCACGCCCCACCCTCAAATACCTTGACTTAATTGTCTGGGATGGGACCAACACAGGTGTATTTGTGTATTGGTATTAAAAGCTCCCTAGATGACTAAAATGTGAAGCTAGAGTTAAAAACCACTGATTTAATTAAACACATCATTATCACCCCATTATACTATGCACTTAGTCCATCAAGACATCTGTTAAAATGACATAACTAATATAAAACAATAATAACAGCTACCACTTATTAAATATCTCCATTACGCCACTGTGCTAGGTAGTAGGCTCCTTACAAATGATTTTACATTGATTCTCTAACTCGATTCCTCTAACAACATTCTGGTGTCAATATTATCATTTTCTTTTTACTTCCTGGAAAAGCGAGGTGCATTAGGTTTGAGTAATTGACTTAAGAGCCCCACAGGTTAGTATTCGGGCCCAGAACAGACTAAACTGCAAGACAGTTTTAACCACAGCACAATACTACGTCTCCAGATGTTTGACTTCCTTTCACTGCATCTGCGGTGCCAGGGAAGGTTTTAATGAGCCATGAAAGGGTTCCTCAGGAAGAAGGAGGAAGAGGATCATGGTAACATTCAAGATCAATCTCCTCTGAATAACCTGTAGTTAACTTTAATTCTTGGGTCATATAATTTGCTCAACAACGGGCCTAACTGAAAGTCACTTTTCTTTAACTGTCATGTAGAGCTGCTTGATAAAGGTTCACATTGGTTTTCAAATAAACTCCTCCCTGATCTAGATCCAGAAATGTGCCAAGTTCAGATTACATTCTAGAATGTGAGCAGAAAACCAAATCCTCACCTATTTTCACCTTCCTGGTTTAAAAGTTTAAATAAATCACAAGAATTGTATAGAAAAATCATCTCTCTCTCTCCCCTAATGTTTAATGATAATTTATAGCCTTAGAACATTTGTAAATTTAACAGCCCATCAAAGCGTCTGAGAGCACACCCATTTGAAGGACTCATTAAGTGATATTACACATAACTTTTCATGAAGTACCGTACAGCACGAATGGGTGGGCAGGCTGGTGAACAGCCACCACTACAATAATATATCATTTGTAATTTTGCCTTGCAAAAGCATTTGTTAAAGGGGGATACTCAGTTACAAAAAGAGTACTTCACTACTTTGTCAATGCTATTAATTACAAAGGAAGAGAAATCCTTTATGATCCTAAGGATGTTCTAATTCTTTCTCCAGCCACCCAAAAATGGAAAGGAAGAAGTTTTGTGGTGAAGTCTGATAAGATTTTAAAATTTTGTTTCTCTGAACAGGGTTGTACTGTCTCTAACTCACCTCATCCCCATATTCCAAAGAATATCAGTGAAAGGAAATAAAAAATGTAGAAGTTTTTTCCAATACATAAGTAGAAGTGTTCCCCATTTTATCCAACTCACATTCTTTAAAAAAAAAATTTTTTTTTTACATTTATTGATTTTAACAGAGTGGAAGAGGGGAAGGGAGAGTGAGAGAGAAACATCGATGTGAGAGGGAAATATTGATTGGTTGCCTCCAATACGCACCCCGACTGGGGACTGAACTCTTAATCTAGGTCTGTGTTCTCACCCAGAATCAAACCCCCAACCTTTTGGTTTAGGGGACAACGCTCCAACCAACTCAACCATACCAGCAGGGGCTCCGACTCACATTCTTTAAATGGAATTTCTTTTGCTCCAGAAATACGGAAAGAGATGAGGCCTGAAACAGACCTGTATGCAGTACAAGGGGATTTTACACTGCCGTACACAACGGCCCCCGTTTTGCCAAGGCATTCATCCTACCTTGCTAAATAAGCAAAATCAGGACAACAACCAATGCTGTAATGAAAAGGGAATGTTAACTTGAAGCTGAATGTGACCACAGGCTATGTTAGAGTGACAAGAGTTAGGTTGGCAAGAGTCAGTGCTCAAGGTTTAGCATTCCTACCTGCATAGGAAACGCCCTTTATGTTTTTCTTAAAACAACCCAACCATGCAACATTCACAGATTTCCTTCTTTCACGAAATACTATGTGACTGCAGACTTAATGGAATTCAAAACTTTTAACTCTCAGTGTATTAAGCATAATATAGTAATTGTGCTGATAGCATAATTTTTACTGCCGTAAAGTAGATCACTTATTTAGTTTAAGCTTAGCTTGAAAGATTGTTTTTTTTTTCCTCACCTTTTAGACATGTGGTCCCAAAGTCCCAGCATAGGAGTCTGTGTTTCTTTGCCGAATTCTTCCTATCTCTTTTACTAGTTTTGTTGACTGAAAATATTCTCTCTAAACTTCAGTAACTTGGTGATAAATTTCTGCAGCAGAAATAGTTTTCTTATATGAAAGTTAAGTCATGGAATTAACTTCACCTCGGAAAAGCAGTCACTTTGAAAATGACCCCACCGAAGTCACAAATAACCATAGCTAATTCATTTTAGACTGTTTTTATGCATATGTCACAACATATATGATAGGCCCAGCAAAATTAGTGGCTGTTGTATGTGAGCTGTTGAACTTCCTTTCTGAACAACATTATTTAAAGGAAAAAATACGGCTTTCACAAAGATTACATTTTCCTTATAAACATTCACTTGCCAACCACTTAATATGGTTCCAGCCAAACAATTCAAAAGTAATTTTAGTGATTTTTCTTGGATTAATTTTAGTGTTTCCATAAACTTTCTGTGCTTCCATCTAGCATGCAAAAGGCTGGCCCTACCACAGCCCAAAATGCATACATCTAAATACAGCTGAGAGTCTATCAATTAAGAGAAGGAAAAACTCTCACTAAAATAACTTCTGAATTTATGCAGCAGCAATGAATTTTTAAATTCTACTCAGAGCTAAAAAAAAAAAAAAAAAAAAAAAAAACCAAGGGAGCTTTTTACATTTTTGTCTTGAATAACCGAACCAGTTGTTTGACTCAACTGAGGAAACTTAGCTGGCTGCTTTGACTTCAGGTGACTTAGCTGACATACATACTCTAACTTGACAGGTGAGGTGTTTGGAGGTTGTCTCATGTACGTTTCTGTTTTTAGCAACCACCCATAAGTTAGCACAATTATTAAATTCACGATTAGCCAATTTCTGCCAACATACATGGACAAAGCAGAAACAAGACAAGAGAAAGAAAATCATCATCAAGCAGCAAGCCTTCTTGATGTATTCCTGTCACTATATCAATTTATATAAACTATACAACATGTGACAATTTGAACCATGTTTTTCATATCTAAAACCCTAATTGTAATTCCTTATTAATTGGTGTTAAGTATGAATTACCAGATTCTTCCAAAGCTAATATTCCATAATAGCAAGCAGACACAAGTTGAGCCGTCACCTAAAATTAGCTTATTCACTGTAAAATAAAGATTGAATGTTAAGGTATAAAATTATTCTAAATCCCCAAACACACCAGAACCAATTGTGAAATTAAATGTGACACTTTCCATAATTCAAACTACGGTACTTGATTTTCATCTTTCTCCTTAGCTACCCCTAAATTAAATTAGTCTTATTGATTATAACTCAGAAATCCCTGTCTTGTTACCATGATCTTCAAATTTTAATAAAATATACAATTCAGTTGTACATAGTTAAGCTGGTTTTCTTAAATCACAATATAGGAGATTAAGGAGAGGCTCAATGGCTATTTCAATACTATATCTTACAGACAGAGTAAAGCCAATTTCTTTGCTCACTTAAAATAATTGATAAATTCATGCCTCACAAACCTGTTTTCAGTCTACCATGATGGATGATCACTTATTATTGAAATGAGATCATATGAATTGATTAGCAATGTTATTTACCTAAACACTGGCTGCACAGAGGTCTTGGAATAAAATAGAGGCCCTAGCCCATTTAAAACGTGTAATAGGGTGCAAATGATTGTTAATAGCTTTAGTAACAGCAGAACCACCAAATTAAAATTCAGAGGTCACTGTGCTAGAAAATGGAAGCGTACACAGTGTATTTTCTGTTTGTTTACTAATGAGACATCCATGCTATGGACAGCAGCTCTTTTGGACCGAAAGCCCACATTGGGTGCTCTGTCCTTATAAAATATCTCTTTGATGTAATAATAATTACATAATACACAGCTTCAAAGAACACATCTATTGAGCTTGGACTGCTTTAGCATTGCCTTTCAATGTTCTGGGATTTAAATTTGATTTTGATTTTTTAACTTAAGAGAAAAAGATTTCTTAACAGCCATTACTTTAATGGCCATAGTTGATGGAGCTCTGAGCCCTGTTCTTTACTAAAAACAGAAGGGGTTCGGTAACCCCACCCACCTCCAGACGTTTTCTCCTGCCTCCCAAATCCAAGGCTGTGACACCAACCACTCCCAAACTGTCCATGTTTGTCAGCACTGCTGAGATGCCTCTTCATGGCCAATATATTTTACACAGCATCATCGAATATGCTGTAACAATTCCTGTTACTTCATTGACAGTTGCTTTTTTTTCTATGAAAGAATAGATATGTACCCCTTTTCAGTCTTCCTGTCATAATAATATTTAGGTGATTTATTTCTATCTTTTATTTTTTAATTAACTTTAGTGGAATTAATATAAAATATTACTAAAGATGGATATTAGAGTACCTGGATGAATTGATTTGAGCTCTCATCTCTCTTCTTCCCCCAAAATGGAGATGAAACATTCATTTCCTCTGCACAGATATAATAATAAATGTTACTGGCTACTTTATCACCTGACAAATTGTCACCAAAGGAAAGTTTTACATGCAAATACCTGTGGCAGAGTTACCTCCTTCCTCAACAGAATGTAAGCCAAGGCTTCATCAAATAATGCCTGGTCATTAATGTCACACTCCAAAAATAACTGAGGATGCTACTTAAGATGAGAATACATTAGCAATTACAGAGCATTAAGCCATTGTTTCTGTGTCATAAGGCACCGATTCTCAGTTGTAAATACATTTATATGTGTGTGCGTAATGTTGCATTTATTAAACCATGTATTTTATATTATAATGAATTTCAATTTCAATTCCACAATGATGTTTACACCAGCTGCAAACATTTGTTTTCACTAGAGGAGAATACGTCCTATTTATTAACACTGCTCACTGTCAATATATGAAATATATTTTCATTTTCACCGTCAGAGCTATAGAAAACTAGTTTCAAAATATATGTCATCACTCAATGAGAGTAAGTTACAATGTAGCATCAGATTAACTATGGTAGATCTACAGTAATCTGTCATTCAAAGAATTAAAAATTAATGCTTATTAATCTCTTATGACATGCCATGCACAGAATCAATCATTTCATGTATATGGACTCAATGTCACCTGTAAAAAAAATAACACTGTGAGGTAGGTACTGTTATCAACCCTATTCTCCAGATAGGAAAAAATGATGCACCAAGAATCTGAATTACTTGCCTAAGACTACATAGCTAGCAAGTGGTAGATAATTAGTTCTAGAGCTTATGCTCTAAATTCTAAAATGAGCCAGTATGTCATGATGCCTTTTAGGAAGCCTTACATAAAGCAATTGCTGCCTATTACCAGCACCGAGAGTACTTTAATTTTAAAAATAAACTAATATGTTTCTTAAGCTATGCACATTGTCTCAAAAATGCATTAGCACGTAAGATGAAATATAAAACACAAAGTAGCCAGAATAAATACTTTGTATAAATTGATTGCCTCTTGTTCCACTTTTCCAAATCCATTCATTATGAAAATCTGTCACTAGGTCTATATAATATTGAAAGCATTTATTTTTGTTTCCTACTTAGACAACAAGCTATTCATGGTCTGAAATAACAGCTAATCTATACATTATTGAAAATGCCACACCATATTGTACCCAGAGAACTTTTGATAAATACTAAATATTACATTGACAATGAGTAATGGCAACTGAAAACAAAATTACAATGTAACTCAAAGATGAAATATGAAGCCGAAATAAAATGGATGTGAGTCTCATTCGAAATGTCCCTTAGTATTTTGAGGTCTATGAAAAGAGAAGTCCTTATTTAGGACAAACGAACGTAGTATTTTTGAGGTCTGGGAAAGATAACGACATCGCTCCTGATGAATACTGGAACAGTAAAGAACGAATCATGTAAGAAAGGCATGAGTGAGGAAGGATGGACAAGCCATCTCCTATCATCGTTTTATTTTTTGCATATACAGAAACTAAATGCAAAAGGGCTAGCATATTATCTGAAAGTGTGGTTTTTAGATATTCTAAATAATTTTCCTAAAGTCTCAAGTACTTGCCTTTAGTGGAAAAAAAAAAAAAAACAGAGATAGGAAGATGTTTTCATTCTGTACCTCTGGCTGCTTTTCTACTGTTTGAAAATTACTTTGTGCCAGTAATTTTAATAGTAAAAAATCTAAGTGTCAGTCTACACCCAATCAAAACTTGCAATATTTAACAAATTCTACTTATAATTAGCTATTTAAATAATAAATGATTATTGAATAATTCTGAATATTTTTTATCTGAAATAATAGGTCAGGGAGAAAAATATAAAACTATATTTAAGTATACATAGTGGGGCAAAAGTAGATTTATAGTTGTGAGTACACAAAACAGTTTATTCCTGTATTATTATTTATGAATTATTGCATTATTTTCTTTTTAAAAAGATTTTTTTTTTTAGAAAGAGGGGAGATAGAGAAAAACACTGATTTTTTTGTTTAGCTTATTTATGCATTTATTGGTTGCTTCTTGTATGTACCCTGACCAGAGATTGAACCCACAACCTTGGCATATCAGTTTGACACTCTAACCAATGGAGCTACCCAGCCAGGGCTAACTTTTGTACTATTTTCCCTATGAACAACTGTAAATCTACTTTTGTCCCACCTTGTATATATAAGCTCTATACTGTCCATATACATGGTATATGCAGATATATATGCACATATACATATTTATATATGTGTGTATTTATACATATATGTGTACTTATACATATACATACATACATATACACACATACATTTTGACCACAGTAAAATTATAGACATCCCCAGAGCAAACAATTTTCCGGGACACCAAAAATATTACTGGTTTATATGGAAAACAAGAACAATTCTTCCTATTTAAGACTGACGAACAAATGTTTATTGTACCTACTTTTTTATACAAATAGATTGTGATTTGGAGATGCAGAGATACAGATTTTCATAATAAAATACAGAAGGTAAATATTCACTTACATCCTCATAAACAAACTCTACAAAACAAAATATTGTAACCATCTTCAATTTTAAAAATTGAAAAAGTGTCCATTCTTCCCTATTAAGAAGAGAAATAATAAAGTTATCAGAAGAGCTTTTCAAGGATTTAGCTGGGGTCAGACTTCACAGGGTAATGCATGTACCAGGGCGTTTTCCATTTGTTTGAAATTTGTTAAGTATCACAGATTTTCTTCGCCAGTCCATAACAAGGTGGGGACCAGTTTCTAAAGGAAGCAAGGGACCAGCTACCTGAAAGGGAGCCCTGGCACTAGCCCCTCAGGGAGGCCTCAGGGCCACCAGCACCTGGTGAGGGGAGACACAGCTCTGTAAGAAGAGCTGCCTCTCTCCCTTTTCTCTCTCCTTAATTCTCCTCCCCCCTCTCCTTTTCTTTTCCTTCTCTCAAGGGCCTTGTCTTGTTCTGTCTTTGTTCCACGCTTCTCATTTACCTTGTCCTCCTCCTTTACTCAGTTGCTCTCCTCTACTCCCTTCCCCAGTCTACTGTCTTCTCTCCTCTCACATGTTTCATATAGTTGTGAACTGTGACCTTCCTTCCACAAAAGCCTTGGCATACTCACAAGAATACACAAAATTGTAACAGTTTGGGGGAAATTCCAGCAGGGAAAAATGTAGGTAACAGTAGATCAGTAAGGTCAACAAATACTAGATCTTTCAGCTCTCTTCACTACACCTCTGTCCCCCTCCTGTCAGCTATTTACTTTTTTTCTCTTTTTAAGCACACTATTTCCCTACCTGCTTGTGTATCCTCTCTCCAGCATCCTTTTCCCTCTTCTTTGTTCTTCTTCATTGCTCTGGTTGAAGAATGTGTTCTCAGAATTAACAAAGGGCTCCAATACCTCCCCCTTTGAATACACATAAAATCTTGCCAAGTTTTATCCAGAGAACATTTCCTTCTCCCAGCCTTTCCCCTCTCCTTAGCAAGTCTATAGCAGTCACTTTACAGGACGTGGCTCACTCTCCTAGGATGGAAATAATACGTATCAGACTTTTTAATCTGACACAGGAGATCCCCAATATGGGCGCTGAAGATATTCTTTGAAAATATTTTCCTGACCTATTCGCGTAATCAAACACATTTTATTTAAACTAAGTTTTAAAACTCCTTTCAAAATAATTTGGCCAGATTTCTCTTCGGAATTCACTTCAAAGTTCAGTATTTTATGTTTCTTTACACACACTGAACCTGCACTACACTCATTCGCAATATAAGTGCACTTTTATGTACAATGCATAATATTTTTCCTACCTTGCTTTCCAATAAAAGCACAGAGAGGTGCAACAAGAAGGACAAGTCCTTTAATAGTATAAATTGAGTTCATTTTTTTACGTGTACTTTTTAAAAATGTCTTCCTGCCTTCACTATTTGTGAGTCATTAGTTCATCTTCATACCAACCACACCGATACTCGGGGTTCTCTTCTGAAATGAGCTCCTGCTCCAAAAACATAAATGTTTTTCTTGACGAATTATGTGTAAACCAGCTAGCTGTACTCAAGAGCCAGGATCAGAAGTGCAATTAGGCTGCGAAAATCTAATGTTCTGATTCTTTCCATTTCTCCTGTCCCTTTATGCATGGAAAAAGTAAGAAAGGGAAAATTTCCTGACCAGATAGCAAATGAGCCCCAGAATTTGTGAGGCACCCCGGGCTGTGGGCAGCGGCCCCTTCCCGCCCGGCCCAGCCAGCGAGCCCCGCAGGCTCGGCGCACCGCTGCGGCACATTACTTCCGCTCCTCTAACTTTTCCACTTCTGAGCACCATCAATTATGCACTAGAATAACAGAGGCCTGGCAAGGCAGTGTAACATAAAGGCCGATTATGATGATAAATAATTTAAACACGTGCGTGCCATGTTCCTTTTACCACTGATAGGAGAGCAAGAGAATGTGATGCACACTGAAGACTCAAATGCAACGGTAAGACTAGTTTGGAAAAAGCAGGCAGTACTCACCAGTGAACCTTCCTGGTCACTGCCCAGAGAGGAAAGGGGCAGAGTAAATGAACTGTTCACATAAGCTACTCATACTTGATTAGGAATCACAAAGGCCACGGATGCTAACAGCTGATGTGTGTTTTGGGCCCTAGATGCATGCAGCCCAGGAAGTGTAGGGAATAACATATTGGAGGGTTTTGGCATCTTATACCTTCCAGAAAAGGGTAAATAATTACATACACAAAGACTTTAAGAGAAAAGACACAGTTTCCAGGTAAAGTTATTCAAACTTCAGTGAAATTCAAACTTGGAGGCTGAGTCTATATATTTGTCAGATGACTAGGGTATAACTGGGAGCTGGCAGTGGGCAACAGATGCAGATATTGCTGATCTAATCCTTTTAAAACTACCCTCACAATCTCTCAACTGTGATTCGGAAAAACTCTTCAAGTTTATTAGTATTCTATTTTTTAAATTGCGATTTGAACATTCACAGCTGACAAGACAATTTTATATGTTCAAACACTGCAAAGAAAACAAGTACCCTCTCTGCAATGCCCTGGGAAGTTCAAAACTCCGCCCCAGTGACAGCAGCTGAAGGCCAGGAGGATGCTGTTGTTGCTTATCCACATCGGCACACTAAATTTTAAACTGGACTTTTAATGGAGTGCACCCAAACTTGAAAAAAAGACAATTTCAAACTGAAAAAAATTCAGACAGCTGACTCAAGTTTATTGATCTCCTTTATAAAGATAATTCCCAAGGTATAATGTGACATTTCTAGTGCTTTAAAATGGTAGAATATGCAAGAGCGAAAGGAGAAAGAATAAAACTAAGTGCCAGCAGGGATGATGATAAATCAAAAGCTGACCTTAAAATATATGAAATTCAGGAGAACGGCAGTTAATTCATGTCAAATGATACTCAACTTCAATTTTGGAATGAGGCTCCCATTATCTAGAAATATTCCAAAATTAATCCTTAGTCTACACGAGAGCTAATATTACATTTCTAAATGTAAATTGATGAAAACTCTAGGGGGAAAAACCATTTTGAACTGTGGTTTCCAGAAGGCTTCAGGTTTAGTCATGTCAAATTAAAAGGGAGCAAAGCTTCTTAAAATAACATTCTTCTTAAATCGCATCCATATGATTTAGCAAATTGATATGGCCAAAGTCAATAAATCATGATGCAGAGTTTTTATTTTAATGTATGACTGCTTTTATTTTTGCTTTGTGCCAACTCCTTCTAATTTTGAACCCAAAGTTGAATGTATATTCTTGTCTAGGTAAAACAAGCTACTTCTCACATAATGGGTACCTGCTTTTCAATGTCAACGCACCACCAAGGAGAGAAACTGTCCCCAACAGTTCTGCGGGGCACAGAGCTAGCTGCCTCTGTGGCTGTACCAACATGCAACCTTCAGTTAGACGTCTTCAGTCAGCAGTATTTGAATTTGTAGATTTTTCATCACTTTTCAATGTGTAAGTGCTTCTTTTTCCTTAACCCCAGGGATTTCATTTTGTGCTGACACATACCCAAGAAGCAATCTCCATGAAACTATCCTTTTAAGGCAAGCATTTTGTGTACTTCTTAATGATGGGTGTTTAAGAGGAATGGTAATTATGATAGATTTTGAGTCTTAGGTAACAGACATCCTCACATTGAGAGGGTTCACTGCATTTAAGACCAAACCAAACTCCTCATTAAGAAATGTAGATGTATCAATTCATTTTTGTGCAGACGTACTGGCAGTAGAGTCCAGGTTACTGAAAGCAAATGAAACTTCTCAGGGACAATTAAAACTAAGGGGCTTCGGCTGGAAATATTATTATTACAAGCATCAATGCTTTAAATATCACTGCCCCCTTTGTATGACTTTAAAACTTTTTTGTTTAAATGAGTCACTTCAGTGGCCATATTAGATACTCTAGGCTACATGCTATGACTCTGATTCTAAGATCATAGCTCCAGACCAAAAGCAGTCTACATAGTCTTTAACTGACATTACAAATGAAACTATCATGAAAATAGATTTTTATATAGATTTTATATATCTGTATGTGTGTACTGTGCATATTATATGAGTGGAGATTTTAATCTATCTATCTATCTATATCTCAATCATATGACTCTCTTAAATCACATTCCAGATCAGCATTACTGTTAAATGAGAATAAAAAAATCCTTGAACCAAGATGCCAAGACCTCAATCCCTTCTCGCCCATGTGTGTGCGTAAGTTTTCCTGCCCAGCTTTCCTTCAAAGGTGGCAAACAGAATTTAATATTTCATGGAGCCCAAAGCACAAAGCATGTTCAAATTCAATGCAAGGAAATGCTTTATCTCATCCTTTGTATATTAATAATTCCAAACGGTGAGAAATTTCAGAAAGCCATGACAAGTTTTAACCAAACAACATGTAAGTTTCTTTTGGACACTCAAGCTACTAAGAAAATGGAAAATCTGAAATAAAAAATGTATTTAATTTATGAATTTACTTTAAGATAGTTGTTTCCAGAAGAGCTGCAAAATAATTATATTAATATAATAGTTATAAAGTAATTACATTATTACATAAATAATTACATTACTTATTACAGCTAAAGTAACTTCGAATATTATATCCGGATTTTTTATCAAGAAGACAGAACCATGCTCTCTAATATGGACAGCATAAAGCACGTATTTCGCATAACAACACCTCTTTTAAAAGCTAAACTCTATGACGACTGTCTAAAGGGGAAAGAGTGAAACGCAGGCAAACAGGATCCCATCATAACTAGCTGCGAAGGCTGTAAGGTTCTGGCAGAGGGGGCGTGATGGCACTGACACCAGCCAGTAAGCTGTAAACCATCAGAAAAGAGCCATGAAAAGCATTTAGCATTTTATAAATATTTGAGAGCTAAGCAAGCATCTCTGGTTTAAATCAACCAGATTTTTAAGCTTTCTGGTTTTATAAGAATATCCTACTATAAATCTTTCTAAAATTTGCCTGCTTTTTGTTTATTTTATTTTACTCAGGCCAGTAATGACCACGACAAATACCTAAATGCTGAACTAAGCAAAGCTTCTATCCCTAAATTTTATGTGGGAGGCTTAAATTTCTTCTATAAAGCCAACAACAGTAAATAAGTTCAGTATTGGTTACTTTCTTTTTGTTAAACCATAACCAAAAAATAAAATCTTTATAGACTCTTAAGGGGAATCAAACGTCTGGAAAAAACAAAATTATTGCCATATCCTCTCAAATCCTTAAATCCATTCCTCCAAAAAGGTTTTTGGTTAAAATAAGTCTTTTCAATCTCTAATATTTAGAATGACAAGAGGAGTCCTGTGACGCCATCCTGCTTCCAGCATCTGTCAAGAAAATCACAAACCTAACCCTCAGTTCATGGGAGAATGCTAACAGGAGATGAATAATGCTTCAAGGGAGAAAGCACATTATTAGAAAGGTTCAAGACAAATATTCACAGAGAGCAGCAAAGCACTTTTTTTTGCTTTTCAAGTTGAGTGATTGAATTAAAAATGCAGATGAGTAAGTTATTTTTTAGTGAAAATATGCAAAATAGAAGAAAAACATGATATGTGTGTGTACATGTATATGTATGTATACACAAACATTTTAAAATTTAAAAGGCCTTAGAAAGAAAAATAACTAAGCTAATAGTTTACCTTTTTTAGGTCATTTTTGCATTTCAAGTACTTTTAATTATATAACTGCCTTTAAGGGATCACTCTTACTGTCCAATCCATACAACAAATCTTATCAAAGAAACTCACAAGTGCTAAACTATAGAAGCATATAGTCTGCACTGCAGGTGGTAAGAATTCAGACTTCCGTTATAAAGGTGTTTCTTTGAAAACACAACATATTACTTTGGGCATTTAACACTCTCCCACTTCTCTCCATCCTATAGCCTCACAGACATAACATGTATCAATTGGGATTTTAAAATATGGAATATCATTTATACCTTCTAAAATATTACTGCTTTGCGTTTTTTTGATGATTCACCTTTTATGATATTGTCCCATTACTGTTTAGGTCCTTATTCCACCACCCACCCCCCCTTTGAAATGGCAGGGGACAGGCAGTGAAACAGCAGCATTCATTCGGCAAGTTTAATAGTACGACTCTTACCTGCTTGAACAGCCGCCATAGCAGAGACGGCACAGGGAGAGTTAAGAGCACTGCCTGTGGAACCCGCTGCTTGGCTTTATAATCTCAGTTCTGCCACCTACTAGTAGTATAACCTTCATCAATATATTTAACCTGTGTCTTAGTTTCCTCATCTGCAGAATGAAGATGGCAATAATCCAATCTAATGTACAGGGTCATTATGCAAATTATATAACTTAACAGATGCACACTGCTCGAAAAGAGATTGGTACATATTAAGAGCCTTGTAAATGTTTTCTAATTTTTAAGGCCATTGTGACAGCTCTGGAGGGAGGGCTGGGGGGATGGAGAAACTGAGCAGGAAAGAAAAAGAAGGGAAAGAACTCATGCACACGGACAACAGTGTGGTGATCGCGAGGTGTGGGCGGGTGGAAGGAGGGTGGCGGTGGAAGAGGGAATAGTGGGGATAAATGGTGATGAAAACAAAAAGGCTGTTGTGCAGACCACAAATGTAGTAGGCACTCAGCGCGGGGCCCGATGCAGCCCAGTGATATTTTACTCTAATGGCACAGGTTAACAAGAGCAAGCTTTACCAATTACCGGTGTCTTTATAAACAGTGAACAAATAAACAAACAAGCACCTCATCTCACTTACTGATTATCAAAGAAATGTATATTAAAACAACAGCTCTTTCTTGTTTATTAAATGAGATTCTTTAAAAAAAAAACAGTTCTGGTAAGAGTATAATTAAACTATAAAGCAATCTGACACTATTGCCAAGAATTATACGGTGTTACTACTGTTTGACCCAATAATCCTACTACTCTAACAGAGTACAAACAAAATGTGAGGAAAGCTTTAAGCAAAAAAAAAAAAAAAAAAAAAGGTTAGGTTACTTATGTGTCATTTATATTACCAAAAAATTGGAAGCAATATATATGTCTAACAATAAGGAATAGTAATTCCCTATTTTTAAATAGTCAGCAGGTTTGGGATACGCCACATATTAGATTTCTCCATCTTGGCCTGTCAGTGATTATTCATCTGTTAAAGGCACTGAAAGTCTCAGACTTAATGTCATTTCCCAAACATAATGGTAATAGAAATGTTGGGTGCTGGGATAGTTACTACTATCTACTACTTCCCATTGAACTACTGTGCCCTTCTTCCTGATTTGGAAGTTTGGTTTATTTATCTGGTTACTAGTTTAATAAGGCCTGAGGGGAGAATCCTTACTGAAAGTGACCTGTAACAGAAAGGTAGAAAGCAAACAGAGTGATCATTCAGCTTCACCAGAGGAATACATGGAAGCAGCCGGCCCTGTCAATTTGAAAGAGGCTAATGAAACATTATCTGCAGGTGAGCGGACTGTCTTACAGCATTACAACTCTAAGCTACAAATGATTTCCTAACCACAGAGGTAACCACTATACAGATACTTTGAAAGACAAATGAAAATACTGCCACATGCAAGGTCAATCACAAACCTCCCAGAAAACCTGGATGTGTCTTCTTCCCCAGGAAAAGACAGTCTAGGGTTGCCACTGAGCACACCTGAATGAACCACACCACAGTCACTTCTCTTGTATTTCTTAGTTTGAATTCTAGCAGCCTGTATACATACCTACTTATACTTATGTAGGAATAAATAAAATGTATGTATATATAAACTAGTGCTCCAACAAACTTTGAACACTGTGGGTTTCATTGTGTCGGAGCAGCAATTTTCCACCTTTTTCATCTCATGGCACATGTAAACTAGTTACTAAAATTCCATGGCATGCCAAAAATTCTATTTTTTACCGATCTAACAAAAAATCGGTATAATTTTGATTTATTCACACCAGACAGCTATTGTTGTGTTTGTTGTTGTCATTTTTTATTTGATAATCTAAGAGAAAAGAGGTCAATGCCCCTGACTAAATAGTCAGGTATTGCATGTTTTAAAAATTCTTGCAACGCACCAGTTGAAAATCGCTGTGTTGGAGAAATGAATAAACATCAATTTCCAATCCTTATAATTATTTGATTATGGTTAAAATAGTTTCAAGACATCATTATACAAGAGCATGGTAGGTTAAAAATTATGGGAAGAGAAAAACAACAAAACCTAATTAATAATGGTCAGTTCACATTTATCTATGATCTTTATTAATATATCAACTCCCCAGGTTCACTGGGACCATGATCTTATTTGATTCAATACGTTCTATTGAGGGACTTTTTTTTTCCCTTTCTTTTTATGACCTAATGGTGCATTTAATTTTTAATTAAATTTCACTTTAAAAGTATAAAGTATGTATAAAAGCCAAAGCAAGTGTTCAGCATCTGTTCACTGCATTTGCACTCTCTATCACAAAAATTAACCTTAATCTAAAGAGGCACCAATGGGATTTTATGCCATCGAGAGGCCCAGGTATTGAAAAATCAATGACTGTCCTCCCAGACAAAGAACAGCTATTTCTTAATATTCCAGCTCCACCTTGAGACCAGGCTCAACCCCCGATGACTGCCCACCCTCTTGCTCTCCCCAGCTCAAACTGTCAGAAGGACGCTATCTAAAAGCCATGAACTGGATAAAGTGGAGACACGACAGGGTGGGCCTGACCTACCCAGATGGCATTTTGAAAGGCATTTTCTATCACCATCACTCAATGTTTTTGTAAAATCTTAACCAATCTTATTTCCTGCATCCAGAAATCTACCCAATGAGACTCTTTACCCACTTGTGTTAAAGGAATGTTAAGCATGGACTGATTCTCAAACCTCTAAAACACAGGCTCTCCCCCTGCAATCCACGAGACTTCCGGAGAATAACGCATAATTGGGCAGTCAGGACAGCCTCTGAAATGTGTGTGCTTTTTGCCTTCCAGAATGACACGAAGTCAAGATGTTATGGAGAGAGAGAAGGGAAATTAACGTGTGCAAAATGTAAAGAAAAGAAGATATGGAGTGTGGCCGTGTTTTTCCTTGGCACGTGCGGATTTTCTAGAAATCCTTTCTGGGGCTGCTAACAGGAAGAGAAGGGAGAAAAATCTCAGGAACCACAGAAGACAGACGCGTGTTCAATGTGACATTAAAAATGTCATTTTGTCTACTCTTCCCCCCGACAAAGACAGAACAAATGTTAAAAAACTAAATTGCAAGAATCTGAAGAACACGTACGGCATCAGATTTGGTTTTCCTGATTCACTCTCACAACTAAATTTTTAAAACCACTTTTAGGATAAATTTCTAGGTCATAGTTGACCACTACGAAGAGGCCTTCCAAAAGAATTAAGAGGCAACAACACATTCCTCACCCTGAGGCACTCTGCACCACCTGACTTCCAATAGGCTTAGCTCTTTACATTACACCTCAGTAGATCTGAGGAATGAGGTCACCATCTTGCCATGTTAGGGTCCCCACCATGGTGGCTGTGATAAGCTCCAGACCATGTGACTTGAGTTGCGGCAACTCACGCTGGTCACAGGTTCAGATCCAGTGATTTCAGGGAGCAGAAGACAAGTGGGTTGAGAAATCATGAGAAGCACCCTCTATTGACGGCACTGAAATCCATCCCTTGTTGAGTGTTTTCCCGTCTACCCTTTGAGGCCATGGACTCCCTGCTGCAGTGATATGCCGTGCTCCATGCACACTGGGGTACTGCCTGGACACAACCATCTGTGCCCTGAAAGGGTCCACAGTCCTCGGCCTGAATGGTGATTGTCTCCAGAAGCGTCTTTACTGTGTTTCAAGCATCAGGGCTTATTAAAACCCCAAAGGGAAGTAATCCCTGAATGCCACTAAAAGATCTCCAGCTGCTACCATTTATGAAGTAGGCTTGACAAGAGGTGGGGGGGAGGAGTGGGGCGGGGGTGGGGGGGTGGGGGGTGGAGCAGGAAGCAGGGGAAGAGAGAAGAATTTAGACAAGGGCAAGTTATCCAAACAGAGCCCCCATCCAAAAAGAGTCATGTTTTATCAGCTTAAGCTTTCCCGCCTCCTTTCCCAAAGGTATTTCCCCCCCCAGCTCTCCTTAATTCTTCTTTATAGCTGTCTACTTTCTTTAAAAAATAATAATAAAGATAGCACATGGCTAGGGAAAGTCCAAAAGTGTATGAAAATTAGAAAGACTAGCTAGATGAATTACCTGGAAACAGGACTGAATATGTCTTTCCTAAAAATCTGAGAGGAAAATAGTTGTTTTCTTTTTTTTCAGGGAAAAGAATTAGAGTAGCTCTCAGTATCAGTCTCTCCCTTCTTCATTCTTTTGAAAAGGTCTTTTCATCTCATTAAGTTAAGCTGATTAATAAAAATTCAGCAGTTTGCCCATGGATCCTTTAGAAGTGGTGATACAAGCTGAAAGATGCAGGCGGAAGGTTTTTGTGCTGGAGACAATGAGGGGATGACTTCTTAAGTCTGTTGTTGTCATCCTCCATTAGAGAGAAATAGTTCCATTGGCTCACATTCGTCAGACAAACATTATATTGCTAGTTATCTCCCAGTAACCTCCAGAGAAAGTTTAGTGCTTACTTATAAGTGAAAAGAGAGAAAAGAAATTGAGAAAAAAGTATAATGAGAACACTTAGCTTTATTTCAAAATTATTTGTATAAAACGAAGGATGGCCTGTAGAAAAAGGTTCATTAAAGGGAAAAAGCAATTTTATCCCAAGGAGTTTCATATGTAAACAGAAACGTGTACTTTTTACTGTAAAGCAAAGCACATAGATGCACTGTTATTTACTCATGAAAAATTGTTTAATTCGTTATCCAAAAAAATATCTTGTTGATTACCTAGTCAGTACTTAACACACAGTGGATACTCAAGAGTTAATAAATGAATCTCCTCAATAAATTTTAAAAGGCTGTTATTTTTAAAGATAAAAGAATTTAAGATTATGAGTTAAATTCATCCAGAAAAAAATTATAAAATGTCTATTATGTGACAAGTTCTAAACAAGAGGACAGACAGAAAGATGACTTCTGCACTGTAGGGGTTGAAGTATTTTCCTAGCCACCTTTTACATGCATAATACTAAAATGTTCATTTGTGTTTTATGCAAAGCATTTTTCCCAGCTGACTAAATTTAAATTTATACTACCATTCACATTTTGTTTAAAAGTCCCCCTAAATGCCATTCACTATTCATATGTTAACAACGCTAAGAAATTTATTTCTATCAAATCTTTGTGTGTGACAGTGTTTTTAGCAACACGTTACCCAATTTGCCCATAATATATCGGATCAAGTTTTATAGTCCATCTGGTTCTATCATTAAATTTGCCCTAAAACACCAGACCAAATAATTAGTTTTGTCTAAATCTCACTTCAAAAGGATTTTTGGGGGAAATGTTATTCTTTACTTTATATGGACAATGCATATACTTAAAGTCATTAAGTCTATACAGAATAGCCCCCAAATATTTAAGTGTTAGCAATTTTCTTAAATGCAATTCCTGATTAGAAGATTGCTAAAACAAAAACAACAAGCACCATTAAAGGACCACCCTAAGCCTTGACCAAATCATCTATTTCTATTACTATTTTCTCCAGATAAATATGGAGAATTCAGTACCATTAGGAAAGCCATACTCATTTGAACACACATTCCCTGTGGCCTGAATCCTGTTAATGGTTCTTCAAATACCTAAAAGGTTGAGGTCCAACAATGCAGCTGAGAAAAACAATGAATAAGGATCTACTTACGCTTCTAATCATAGGTTAGCTGTGGTTTACAAATTATCCAATAAAAACGGGCTAAGTGGAACATAGCTCCTTTTCTATGAAATGAAAGATGGGCAAAATCTTAACAGCATTATCATTCTCTTATTTTAAAAATACTACAAAGTACCTACTGTATGCCAAGCACTACAGCCAACTACAGTAAACAAAGGATTAATAAGGTGCGACCCTGAAACCAAGGCAGTTACAATGTATCTAGTGTAATGTCTTCGGTGAGGTGAGAAGTTACTGTTGAGGGATTATGAAGGGTAATGGGGAGGACACTAATGAAACATGGTGGTGTGCCTTTTTTTTTTTTTTTTTTAGATGAGTTTGCATTCCTGGGTGTCCCTTTAAAAAGAAACAGGAAGGGTCACACACATTCACTCATGTTGTGTGTGTCATATTGAAAGAGGTAGCTGTTGAGAGAACATTAAAACTACTGCTTCTGAAGAAATACAGGATTTTCATGGGGGTAGCAGTGGGGAATGCTGCTGCTTTCTGCCAGCGGGTACCATCAGTGAAGGTGTTTCTTAAGATGGAATTTCCTTGATTCCAAAGAAATGTGAAAAAGTCTTATTGAAGAAGCTTTACTGTGTAGGATTTTCTTGTGTGTAAAGTATACACATTTGAGATTAATTCTCCAAGTCCCCCCGGAAATAATTTCATTATATAAATTCCACTGGAATAGGGGCTTTTGCTAATAAGCATGTTTAAGTCAAATATTACAGAAATGCTTAAAGAGGGCCTTATAATACAAACTATTGACTTTTTTCCAAAAATAGCATCTTTTTTAACAATATAAAACACAAGCAAAAGACAGAGTAAATAAGAAAATGCAGTTTATGTGTATATTGAAATAAAACAATTTGTTTTGCATATCAATGAAAACCAGTGCATTTCTATTTTGTGCAATTATGGAAACTTGAGCGCTCAAACTTTTCAGGAGGTATGTAGCTATTATATATACACTTTCATCAGCAACTCACAATTGCATCATGGGTACAATTGCCTATAAAGGATTAATAGTAGCTCATTATTTGTTAATAAAGAAACAGGTGTGGCTCAGTTGGATGGGTGTCTTCCTGCAAATCAAAAGGTCACCAATTCAATTCCTGGTCAGGGGTCATGCCTAAGTTGTGGTTCGCTGCCCAGTCAGGGCACGTCTGAGAATGTTTCTCTCCCTCTCCTTCTCCCTCTCTTCCCCTTTCTCTCAAAGAATAAATAAATAAATATTTAGAAATACATTTTTAAAAAACAGCTTAAAACCATAATCCCATAATTAGCACTGTTATTACAATGAGAGTGCTTATTTTAAGAACATCTTTCAATAAACATAACTATATTGTTGACTGGACATAAATATTAGCAAAATGAACCTACTTTAAAACTCATTCTGATACAGATTACAAAACTGCAAGCTAATAAAAAAAGATTCTACAAAAGCTAAACTTGGGTTCTTAAATTTAGTCAGATGTCTTTTATTAGGTAACAAGGAAATGAAAAACATTGAGTTCATGTCCAACATATTAGTTAAAAGCAGAGACACACTAGGAAACACACGTCCCGCTATCGGTAATGGCTGCTACTCACAAATCAATCTACTTGGATGAGAGTAAGACCTAATTTCTAAGAGAATACATCTTCATGGTCTGTGATTGCGATTAGTCCACTGAAAACCCACATTGCCATGGGAAATGGGGTGAATCCAGTCCAAATCTACTCATGAAACTGATGAGGAATAATTTGACTAGAAACTGCTAAGAAAAAAAGACCCTGAAGTGGGCCAGGCGTCTCCAAACAAATAAGACAATTTCTCCTCTGTAAGCAGGTCTGTGCAATGCAAAGAAGGCATGAAACAGGTGAGTTAGCTAATAATTGCTCATTACTGTTTATACACCTACCTCTACACTTACCATCATCTTGATCCAAATGCATTTAATAACTTACTTAAAATTTTAATTGATTTTCTCACTGAATTTTTTTTAAAGATATTTTATTTATTTTCAGAGAGAGGGAGGGAGAAAGAGAAACATCAATGTGTGGTTGCCTCTCGAGCGCCCCCTACTGGGGAACTGGCCCGCAACCCAGGAATGTGCCTTGACTGGGGAATAGAACCAGCTATGCTGCGGTTCGCAGGCCGGCGTTCAATCCACTGAGCTACACCGACTGGGGCTGAATCATTCTTTCTTGTACAGTGTGAAATGGCATCTTGGAACTTATTTTAAAGATTTAGCACGTCTTGTCCACTTGGGTTTTCACTGATTATTAAAGTAATTTTTGAAATGGTCATTTCATAATATAAACTCTACCATAACATTTATAAATTTTTAATAATCATATATTAAGATAAATATGCAATTTAGATGAGCTATGTAAAAAGAAAGGACAAAAGACTTAGTGAAGTCGTACTTATATAATATGATAAAGGTTTTCATTTCATATGCCATACTGTGTTCCAATACTTATACATTTATAAAATTTTCTAAAATCTTCCCTGTTCTACTTCATATTTCTTCCTAAAGGCAAAGGAAAAAACAAAGAAAACCAAACAGTTTCAGTAAATCTATGTAAGGCATATCTTATACCTATGAAATGCATATCTTTTTTAATCTAAATTCTTCTTTTTCTTCCTTTGAAACACTTTTTTAATCTCTTCTAAATTTTTAGAACCAAACTAAATTGAGAGTGTAATCGAACACAATTCAGTCAAATTCTCCTCGTGTCATATTTCATGATTGGACTCATCAACTCTAATGACAGCGGCTGGCTAGTTTGGACAGTTGGATATATGTTAAACATTATTTTTCTTACTGATTAACTATAACTTCAGTGTGGTTTTCCAGATAAATCTTTAAAATTATGTTTAAAGTAACAGAAAAAAACTTTTAAAGTCATATTTGAAAGTAAAAATTTAACCTGTGTGCTCTCTTCAAAAATTTACATTTGTTGTAGATACATATGTATCACTTCCCTTACCCTTTGAAAACAAAATGGGGAAGAGGAGTGAATTATATGTTTTAACCAAGGAAGTCAAAGAGACCAAAAGATTCATGAAGTTGAAAATGACCTGCCAGAAGACAACAATCCTCTCATTTCACAGATGCGGAAACCGGACTTGGCCACAGTTAAATGACTTGTGCAAGGTTAAACAGTTAAACAGTGTCAAAGCCTTGACACATCTCAGATCTTCTGACTCAGATGCTCTAGCCTAGGAGAGCAACTAATTCAGAGATCAACTTAATTCAATCACCAGAAGGAAAACAGAGTCCCAGAGCACTCAGTAATTTGCTGAAGGTCAAACATCTAGTTGACAAGAAAGAAAAAGTGACATCCACATTAGCTGACTCCAGGCCTTAGTGGGTCTTTTTTTTTTTTTTAACAATTTTACTTTATTTTTCAAACTGACAAAAGCAAAAAGGAGAATTTTCACACAATTAACACAGGAGTTCAGTTAGGTTACCAAAACATTTGGCAATAAGCAGGTAAGAAAATGAAATGAAGAGAGGAAGTCTATGGGCAGACAATGTATCTTGTAGGTTAATACTCAAATGATTAATTCTCCAAATTAATTAATCAGAACGACAACAATAAGACCTAGCTTTCACTGAGGATATATTATGCACCAGGCATTTTGTATGCATTTACTTTCTCATTGAATCACTACATATTATATACATCCTTACTATTTTATACTAATGGAAACAGGTTTAGAGAAAAGCGTCAACAATTTGAGCCCAGGTCATCCTAACTCCAAAGTTAGTCAAGGCTCTGCCCTTGACATATCTCTGTATCATTATAAGATTCTTTTTTGTATGTAAAAAGATAATGAAAATATACAGAAATTCATTCAAAAGTATTTATTAGCTAACATTCATGGGGTTGGCCAAGAAGTCCATTTAGTTTTTTCCATAAAATAAAAGACACATTTTTCATTTTCACCAGTATCTTTATTGACTTGGATATTTTGAGTATTTGGCTATCTCCCAAATTGTATAAAGTTGATTGTTCTCAATTAATGTCTCAATTTGAACACTACCAACTTCAATTGGTCTGCCTGACCATGCAGCACTGTCCAAAGAGAAATCTCCAGCACGAAACTTCACGAACCATTTCTGACACGTCTGATCGGTCATAGCACCTTCTCCATAAACTATACAAATCCTTTTTTGCATTTCAGTTGTGTTTTTATCTTTCTTGAAATAATAAAGCATAATATGCTAAAAATGTTGCTTATTTTCTTGCATCTTCAATATTAAAATGGCTACACAAAAATTCAACAATTTTGATGTTTTTTTTTAATGCACGCTGGTATGACAGCTGTCACAATACAGTCTAACAAAATTGTTTCAAATGAAGTTAAAGACAACCAAGTACTACCAGAGCCATCTTACAGAAAAAACTAAACGAGCTTTTTGGCCACCCTATACTACCCACATACTATGTGGCAGGCATTTTTCTAATATAACTCATCATTTAATCATCACAATGGCTCTATTAGATAGACACATTATTCTCATTTACAGACGAGGAAGTTAATAAGGGAAAGTTTAAGTAACTTGCCCAGGTCCAAGGCATCTAGTTAGCTGAGAGCTGTTCCCAGAATTTCAGACTCTTAACCATCATGGGTTAGCCCTGTGTCTAGTGTTTCTGGATGTAAACCACAATCCCTGACCTCAAGAATCTTATAATCTAGTTAATGGGAAAAGAACACATACAAGGATGCAGACGGCACATACAAACAACGGTATGATCCACATACCAACATTATTCTAGAAACAAATGAAGCAGAAGGTAGGGTGACAACTTCCACTGCAGAGGCACAAAGGGCAGTGCATGAGGGATGAATCACCTAACGTGTCCAGGCACACGTTTCAACTAAAAGACCTTGGTTAGTCTGGCAAAGCAGATGTCTATAATGGATAAGGTGCCAAAACTCTTTTCTTCCCCCTCCAGTTGTCTCCCTGGAGATTGGCTGGGAACCTGATCCATCTACATCCTATCAAGAGACTTTTGTCTTTGAAACTAATCAGGAAAAATTTACTGGCTGTTAAACTATAGGGCAAATACTCCTATGATGAAGGAAGAAACAAGAAGGGAGACAGGGGGATTGGATTTGGTGCACAAAAGAACATAGAGTCCACTCAATCATTCATATACTGTTCCCTGTAGCTTAAGAAACACTTATTTCTTGCTCAGAATGTGTTTACTTTGGAATAGGCAAAAGCAGTATTTAAAATTTAAGTAAATCTATATTGCTATTATGCAAACCAAAAATGACTGGAAGTGCAGGAATTTAGATTAACTATAGGGGAAAATTTCCTGACCATATGATTGTAAAACTCTGAAACTTTTATTCAAAGAATATTCAGAATTTCTTCTGATACTTTTCAAAAACAGTTTTCTGCCTCAGTCAGCCCTCAGGATCAAGTTCACCTGAATGCAGAGGAGGGCCAGCTGGCCTGAGAATTCCCAGGCAGTCCGATTATTCTTCATATCAGTGCATGCGGTATATACGCGTGGTCTCACAATTAGCTAAAAAAAAAAAACAAGTCTACAAAACATATAGCCTCTGGTTATACTAATTACCTGCTGGGGTGCAACAGTTGTGGCTTACTGCCTCTTCAGTCCATTAAACGCTCAACAAGAAGGAATACAAGTGTGCATTTTTAGCCCTCCGTTCACATTTAGCACAGAGTCTAATTCTCTTGTACTGTGAATCCTCGGAAATTCTGCCCCAATGTCACCTTTCAACATTTCACTGAGTTCTGTTAGGCAAAGTGTGTCATTCCACAGAGGCCAGCTAAGTGCTTACAGGTCACTTCTCAGCCAAATTCAAAGTATATAAAACTCAGTTTTCTCACCTGAAAAACAAGGATCCTTATAATACATCCCCCCCTAAAAGCTGTTGCACTGTGCCTGGTATACAATAAGTGCTCAATAAATGGGTTATTCAGAAATGCCTCCATTTCTGGAGGGGCACACGAGCACTTCCATTGCCTGTGAAAACAAAAACAAATCACTCCGACTCACCTCTGAGTAAACACCAAGATTTTATTTGGGGATTTTAGAAACATGATTCCAAAAGCCTGAAGGTCTCATCAGAGCCCTGTCAGCCTGGGAAGAGAGGAAGGCTAAAGCCCAGACATCAGCCTCTCCCAAACACAGCCTGGTGTCTGTTGGGTGGGCTTGGCTTTGCTTTTTCTATTTTACATAATAGGTTTCTGCTAACTGTTTTTGTGAACAGCATTTTGTGGGGGGGTGCTTAAAAGAAATTTGAAAGCACGCACTCAATCCATAAATTAGTGAAACAATTCAGACGTAATAGAGCACCCCCAGGTTCCACCTGGAAATATTAAAGTCGCCTTGAGTTTTACCATCACCTAACCACTTATAAACCAAACCTAATATGAATACCTTCAACATTTTCTAGTATTCAGTTCGATTTACAAAGCAATTAAAGAGTGGCTGAGACACACAACAGTACGGAACAACTGTAACACATAGGAGGAGCCTGTAACTTCGTCCATTACAAAGAATAATCCATCATAATGGCCCTCCCCTTTGATACCAGACACGAAGTCTCGGTGACACCGCAGAACACAGCTCGCCCACCCGTGCTTCTGATGCTTGCACCCAGGTCCCCTTACTCTGAATTAACTACTTTCTGTATATCCCCCAAGTCTATCTACAAGGTTACGGACGGCAGATCTTTACTCCTGTTGCTATGGATCCCTGTAGTTTTTCTACTACTTCTCTCCCTCTTTATTAAAATCATATCATTCAAGGCCTAGACTAAATTATTCCTCTTCCAGGAAGTAATTCCTGATACCCTCGAACAGATGTGCCCTCTATCTCAGTCCACAACATTCCATGCTCTATTGTGCCATTATTTGTTTGTTGTTCTTTATTAGTGGCCTGAGTGAAGCAGAACATTTTGATCACTGCCCTGACAATTAATGAATTTTCTAATTGTCTTGGTATTTGCCTGCATGTGGTCTTTAGTACTGATGTGTTCGCATCAAGTATCACAGAAGACCCAGCATTTAAGATAAAGGAATGTTTGCACTATCAGTTAAAATGAGTAACAATCCAAATACGCTATTGGTTTTACTGTGTATTTATTAAAAAATCACTCTGCAGTCAGGACACATGAGAATTTCTTTTTAGGGATGTTTACTTTTCCAGTTAGTAAATGTACTGGGGTGGTTTTCACTAAAACATAAGTCAGCCAGCTGTTTGTTTTGGTTCTTCAGTTGAATGGCAAAAATACAGCCAGCTTTTGCTCAAAGTACTGAACTTTAAACAGGGGAATCTGTTCCATATTTAAATAATTTAATTTTTAAAAAAATTTTTTTCTTTAATTTTTCACATAATGAGAACATCTCCTCTTCAGTACTTCAGAAATTTCCTTTAGATGGCATATGGTTCTCCCTAGCCCATCTGATACCCCGGGGACGCGGAAGCACTTAGGACACCCAAGAGAGTGTGTAATCCGACATGACAGCTGGGGGAGGAACTGCTGACAGAGCTTCAGCACAGGTATCGGCGAGGAAGAATGTTTGTTCTGGCATCCAGGTTTATCCCGTACCTCTCTTTCACATCCACCAAAATGCTACATTTCACATGCCCTGGAGAAGACAGCATTGCTGGCATGGAGGTTTCAATCAGAGACGGACGGGCTGGACCCATCAAGACAACTCCATGCACCTTAAACTTCTCTGCAACAGGCACGGCGGATGGTGTTTTCGCACTTCATCTCCCAAATTCCCTGTAACCCAGAATAAACCTCTGCCGGCTTTGTAGCCGGCTTCCCTTTCCTCTCTATGGCGCGTTTACGAGTTCAGCTGTGGGCCCCGTTCACTGGCCTCCGCAGCCTTTCTTCTCCTAACACATGCATACTTGAGCCGGCCCTGGAGTGCTGACTAAGGAGGAACAATAGGAGGCATTGAGCCGGCCTCAGCCCCAGACCCAGTCAATATTTACTTCAGTTTGGAGCCACTGTTTTAAAGCTCCTTCCAAGCAGAACTCAACAGTTGGGAGTCCCCAGAGGTTTCAAGGTTTTATTTTAACAAGGGAGAAGAGGGGTGTAGAGATAGAGTAAATAGATTACTGTCCAAACCACTTTCTCAGAAAATAAGGAAGGTTCTTCAACAAAGCAGGTTAGACTTTCAGTACTAATTAGCAACATATAAGAAGAAAAACCACTCACTTTGCAACACATCACTGCAGTCTTAAAATGCCGCGTCAGACCGTAATGCAAATCCACCTAATGAGACCCCGGTATATCTGTGAGCCGGGCCCTGGTCCTATCAGCCACCACAGCTTGCCGACGTCTGCCTGCAGTGCCTGGAACAGCATGTGAGGGCCCTATGTGAAGTGAGTCCACACTCGCTGACTTCCAAAGCAGACCTTACGGATGCAACCCATTCAAATGTGTCCTAAAAGTTGTGATTGCCAAACACCCTGAATTGAGAGTGTGCTGTAGTCTGTGTGTCTGATATCTTGGCAAAAATGCAAAGATTGTTCTATGGCTTTGAAGATAGTACCTGAAAAAAAAAGTTACATTGTCTTTCTGTCACTGACAGTGGCTTATTATCACATGGCAAGTGGCAGGTGAGATAGGGCAGGACCAACAGCTTTTTTTTTAACACCGCACAGGAGTAAGTGGAGTTTCCCTGTTGACCTACATTGCCCTTTGTTGAGATAAATGCAGAGATCATCTATTAAAAATAAAATTATTTAACTGTAAACACTTTTGTATTTGTATAGTTGGTTTAATTTTTTTAAGTCAATTGTCATAAAGCTTACCTAAAGTGACAATTGGGAAATTACTTCACTAAAATGATTAAGGCCATATAAAATTACTGGTGGTTTCAGTTAGATTCCTGAGGAAAGGAATTAATAGTTGTCTGCTGTCACCAATTGCTCATTATTCCATTCAAATCAATAAGTAGGCTTTGTTCTTTTGCTTGAAGACCTAACTATACATTCCATTCACATTTTACAATAGTTCCACAAAGACAGAGACAAATGATCTGAAAAGTTTAAAACGTGAGAAATTGAAGAGGATTTACAACTATCTAAACTTAAAATTTTCTAGCTTATGCCAACCCTAGTATTAAAGGGCAGTTCATCATCATCTATATTCTAAATATATAAAATACACTGACATAATTTGGCATTTCGCAAAGAGAAATGAAGAGAAGTCAAACTATCCCGTCTCTAAAAATTATGAGATGAAGGGTTAGGTATACTTGGATTGGCCTGTTCTATTATATCTGTCTAAATACATCAAGTGTACTGGAATATGTTCAACTCTAGCCTTTGCTACATTATTTACCACATTAATAAAAGCTAAAAATTAAAATGCAACTCAATCATTTCAACATCTTGAGGAATTACTGAATTGCTATATACTCAATTTGGTCAATCACCATGCTCTCCTGGAAGGAAACTATTGAGCCAGCCTAGCTGAGATGAAGTCTCTAGCTGATACTTTTAAACTGATATATAAGAATACAGAATTACACTTCTGAATAATACAAAGTGTCAATAACTAAGTCATCAAAATTTAAAAACTTTTTGACTACCCTTTTGCCAAGAAAGGGAGCCTGAAACAGGGGAGAGATTGTAACCCTTAATCATTCATCAGATGCTGAACCCAACTAACATAAAATTACAAAGTTTTAAACTTGAAATAAGCTCATAGCAAGCTCATTCCCTGAGAAAATCTTAAATTCCAATTTATAGGATGAAAGAAACCCACTTTCATATGAAATAATACAAGAACAAATGTCTGTTTAGTATTCCACTGAGCATAGCAATTCTAAATATTAAAACACTTTTTTTAAGGGAAATCAGTGATGTGGAGTTTTAAGTGCTCTTTCAAATAATTTTGGTATTGTTAATACTGTATTCAATATTTTTATTGCTGGCTAAGTGCTGCCCTCAGCTATCACTAAATTTCTGGGTACAGCACATAAGAATCATTGATAATTTCCCTCATGAATTAGTACCTTCTTTTGGGGGGCCTAAGTAAGGTTTATACCTTCAGAAGTAAAACAACATTATAAAATAATTATGTAAGTATATGATTGCAATTTTAAAACAAGGAACAAGCACATTTGCTATTCTCCAAAATAACTATAAACATATGAAGTAAAACCTGCTTTGAATAACCACCAGACAATTGTACAGGAAAGTGGCCCTTCGACAGTAATGTGTTACTCAGATTTCAATGCATTAAAATATGTTCCTTGACAAATTCTGTTTCCTTTCTCAGCTAGATGCTGTTATGACCTATTTATGCTACTAACATGAATGTGTGTATAATTAATATGCACTGAGTTTAAAAGCAGTTGATAACAAGAGCTTTTTAAGCACAGAGGTGTCGAAGGGTTAAAACGTGCTCTTGGCAGGCGGATTCAGGAGAATCCAAGGGTCCCAGGGACAGTAAGGAACAGCTCCAGACAAGAGCTGATTTGCCTTCAATAAGCTCCTCACTGGAAATATGAGCATGCTCTAAGCGGGTGTCGGTATTCATTAATTGCTCCTTTGAGATGACGATATCTCATTATACCTGTGAAGTCCAAAACAGAGTATTAGATTTTAGAAGTCTAAAGAGGAAAACATACAGAAGAGACAAACTGAGAGGGGACGAGAGGACATTAAAAATAAACTTGACCAACTTTACAAAGGAGATCCAAATTCCTTTCCGGGAAAAAGGTCCTAGTAGACTTGCCTCTCAAGTGTCATTCTGCACACATTATTACTCTTGTAGAAATCACAAGATAAATCCTAAAACGTGAACTCCTTTCAAAGAAAACCCAATGTAAATGCATAAATCATGTCTATCAGGGACAACATAAATGCAAAATAATCAACTCAGTCTATCTTTTAAAAAGTCAACTCTTCCATGATGCTCTGAAAGTAAGTTTTCATTTGTAAGAATGTATTTTTCTATTCCACTTACAAGCATATATAGAATTATCAAGTGAGATGCAGTACAAAGTAAGGTGACCCTCTTAATGTCTGTTCTTTTCACAGTGGTTTTCTAAGTTTTTAAAGTCCTATCACAGATATACTTTCTTTTAAATTTTCACACGTCTGAGGGACACATTATTTTTATTACGCCCTTTTATTTATTACGGTGAAGAAACTGAGGCTCGGAGTCTTCACTCTAAATGGCATACGTATGACTCAGTGAGAACGAAAATTTAACCAGACCTAAAATATAACAAGAAAATGTTAACAAAGACAATTGAAAAATCGAATCGGACGTAGATTCGTTTCAAGTTTTTTAATATCTCACTCTCCATACAATATCCAAACCCATCTGAAATTCTATCCCAAACAGCTGCTATTATAAAAACTCAAAACAAAAAAAAGTACATGAATTCAATGCTTTTACTTTATGCAGTCAAAACAATCCATAAATGTACACTGATATGTATTCGGGTACATTTATACCCGAAAACTTGATTACAACCTGTTAATCAGATGATAAATCAGTGTTAATAAGCTTGAGTTAAAAATAAAAACCATTCAATGAATTTCTCCCCTTTTACCAAAGGGAGGGGAAACAATAACTAGAAGTATTGAGCATCTTCCTCTTTAGCTAAACAATGACCACAAATCTTAGGTATATCAACTCCGTTTTGAACAAAGCCACTACTTACATATGTAAATGACTTCATTTTAATCAATAAAGATATCCTATTTTTATACATAATAGTTCATCTAAACATAGCACACCTCTCTTTTAGGAACCACTTAAGTTCACACATAGTCACAGAAAATTCTTGCATTTCTTTATCTCCCTGAATCATAAAACTAGAAACTCTGTGGTTGTCACCTCAAAGTCATCATCTCAGTATGCTTATTTACAGCATGGAAGTATAAACATAAACCTGCTAAGCACAAACAAAACAGTAATGTCTTAATTTACTACCCTTAATACTCATGCTGCCCAATGTTTTAATTAAAGCCATTTACCAAGGATTTAAAAATGAAAAGATTTGCTTCTGTTCAATAATTAACTATCAAAAAGTGTTGGTAAATATTGTTAGGAAAACAAAAGGACACTTAAATTAAGAGCACTCTCCATCCGTTCCCTCTTTTTGTTTTTTGTAAAAATATAGTTGATTAACAGTTTGAACAGTTTCATCTTCCTTTTTATAACCATTTCATGGAGGTATATTGGCTAATAAGTCTACTTACAGATGCTTTCACAGCCTTTAAAGTTTACTCAGGAGATTAGTCAGATTGTATTTATACACACAGAGTGAAGAACAACAACAAAAAGCAAGCAGGCAGAGTAATCTGGATTTAACTAGTTCCATTCTTTGTTAATACAAGCATATGTGATATTTATTTTGAAAAAGCCAATTATATATATATGCTATATATATATATATAACATATATATATAACATATATATATATATACACATGCTGTAAAAAAGCGGAAGTATATTTACAGACTTTACACTTCCTAGGCTCTGTAGCAACAAAGATTTCTCACTAAGGACACCAGCATCACAGAATTTTAGGGCAGAAAGAAACTTTCCTCCAAGTCATTTTAGCTCCACTAGAAGTGCAGCCCCCTGAAAGCCACCCAACAAGACACCCAGCCAGTGGGAGCAGAGAAACTGTTAGTCATCTTCTATGCTGAATGTAAAATGCACATTTTGGATCCATTTTAACTACATGAATTTAAATTTAAAAGTGTTAAAAAAAATTCTGTTTCTGAGGTATAATTCTGGCATTGCTACATAAAATACATCTGGGGAGGGTTTGCAAATAAATATCTTTGGGCTTTCACGACAGGATCCTCCTTAACTTACAAGTGGTGTATTTTTAAAGGTGCATAAACCTGAATGTAAAAATCTATTTTATTTGTCAGAGATTTGGGGAAAAGTGGCTAGAAATGAAGACTAGTCCTTAAGACAAATAACTTTCATGATGCAAATATTAAGTCAATTTAGAAATTGTAAAGCAAATACAACCAAGAGTGCTTGGTAAGGAACCAGAAGTAATCTCCCTCTCACAGACTTATCTAGAACCTTGCTGCTCATACCGTGTTTCAGGGCCCTGGTGTGTCAGTATCATACAGGATATGCAGAATATCAGGGCCCAGCCCCAGTTCTACTGAATTAAGATCTGTCTTTCAACAAGACCCACCCCCCAAAGGATTTGTGTTCAGAGTAGAGTGCGAGAAGCAGTGATCTAGAAATCGCTAACCGAATGCTTCATGATGCTTCACGATGGCAGGGATGCTGTTTATACAGTCTGCTGTGACATCTCCAGTACCGAGGACAATACCTGGCCCATGTGGACACTTGATAATTATTTGCTGAATAAATCTACATGTGAATATTTCTTATATAGTAGTTTCTACTTTGTACTGTAATCGAGTGTACAAAATTGTCACATCTGCACAAAACTGCAAGTTCCTTAGGGGTACAGATGCTCTCTTGCTCATCTCTGAATCTGCCGTGTAACTCCCACTGTTCATGCCTATTGCTCAAAGAGTATTTTATCCATTATAACTTTTACAGACTCCAGATAGGAATACATTATTACTTTTAGATATTAGCTATTCTATTGCTCTGAAGTGAAAATTTTGGAAAAATAAGTTAACATCAACATATAATTCCTGAAATCAGCTATTTGGCTTTGGTTTGAAGTACAGTAAAGAGAATTCACCCAAGGAATCAAAATAGTAAACATTATATGTTGTAACAGAGAACAGGGATGGCATGGGTGATTGAAATCCAAAATTGATTCCAAAAACCTCATCTTATTCAATGGCTTCAAAGTTTTTTCTTATCAAAGCTCCTGTAAGTTTCAGAAAAGTAATTTTTAGTTTCCCTTCTCAAATCCACCTACTGGTACACAGACCAAAAGACAGTGAAGTAGCCAAAGACATCACAAGAGAAAGAGAACAATAGAGAGTTCTATGCAATAAATGAACTAATGATTAGTCCTCAGATAGCTGATGTCAACACAAAAATCTAGAGCTAAGTGAAGAAATTATTTATGTGATAATTATAAGAAGTAATCAGATACATTAATAGCATAGATGTGTCAATGACAAGACCATTCCAAAATACTACTCAAAAGAATGAGATATTCAAAGTAAGAAATGTTGCTGATTCTCTCAGTCTATATTACACAGGATACTAAAGCAAGAACCCCCTCCTTCCCCAATAAAGAACTGCCTTGTTTCTTTTTAATTAACTGAATTAGATTGTCCATTATATTTATTTTTTTCTTCAGAGAACCCAGAGTTCAAAGTTAAGCCATCAGATGTCTGATACACACACACACACACACACGCGCGCACGCGCACTTTCCTATATACATATACACACACCCTTACACACACACACTCTGTCATGTTGTTTTCCCAAGAGTATAGTTGACAATGGTGATAGCAGAGTGTGTAATTAGTTTTCATTGTTCCCCTGACAGCTATAGTCCCATACAAGACCCTTTTCTTTTTATGTTGTAAATGCTATGGAAAAAATACACTAATAACAGGCATTTAATTATGAATCCAGCAAAACCATAGTGGGAACACTTCCAAAAGAGATTGGAACCTCTGGGAGAGCAAAAACATATATTTGCAGTGGGAGAAAAAGTTTTGCTCTTCAATTACAGTAATGCTCAAAATATTGATGACAGGCATATGATGGAAGGAAATGTTTAATGTTTCCCTGACACTCTATCAACAGTAAATGTATACAAGGTTACAGCAATACTAAAACCAAGGACACTATCACATCTGCATTAAAATGTTAATAAGAATAAAGACATTGCTTATCAATAAGGGAAATATTTCTTAGAATAGCTTTATGCTTTAATACTATCCACAAAGAGTACAAAGATTCAGTTTTTTATTTTGCTTTTCACAGACTTAAAAAAAATAGTACTTGTGATATCAAATATCTGGGTGATACATTCCTTGAGGCTTACTTTAATTTGTTTTAGACAGTATTTAAAATTAAGCATCCCCCGCCTTGCTGTCATGGTGGACACCAGATCTGTCACTAAGGTCCTTTCTCCCCTGATTAATTAGTAATTGGGAGACACATTTTGGCAGCTTTCATTTCCCTATTATTTTCTCTAGTTTGACACAAAACTCTGTCAGAAGCACCACTATTTGAACTGTACCCCTCTTAGTGCCGGGTCACTAAATTTTAATAAATGGAGCCCCTGCCAGAAAACTACCAAAACAGGCATAAAAGTTTATTGAAGCAGTAACAGTAAACAAATATATGAAGAAAACACTGAATGCCACAGTAGCTAAAACATTAATGGTCTGTCTGAACCCAGGGGTTACTAGTGAGATTACAGAGCAGAGACTAAAAGAAAAGGACTTTCATCTGTCTTTAATAAAAAATATATAGATTTATATATTAGTTTAATAAAGCTAAACACTTTGGTGCAGCCGAACCATACATCTGAGCCTTTTCCATTATGCCAATCCAATGAATGAATTTATTAGGAGTCAAAGAGTGATAGTGACTACAGGGATACCGAACTCACCAAGATGTCACGAAAGCTCTGTCTTAGCCAAACAAAGAAACAGTTTTCATAGAAGGTAAGGGGAGGAATTTAAAATTGAAGCTAAAAAGTCTGATACTTCGGAGAACTACAGATACTACAGAATCAGTTTCAGGTTCTCCATCTCAAAGTGTCAGTCACTTCAAAAAAGCATCCTGCTACGATGGTGGCTCAGGACACTTGTGTGCCAGGGCAGTGGCCATGCTGTGTGGGGCAGAGGTCACAGCTCCCTCATTCCGACATCTGTCTGTATTTTTTCTTGCCCTGAAACAATAGAAAGGGAGCCAGGCTCATTTGCTCTCACTTTGTTTAACCTAATTGTTAAACACAAAGGAGCATTTCCCCATATTTAGAATTATTTTCCCTTTTTTTCCATTTCCATTTGTCTCCATGAAATTAAATACCATAAAAATGTAACCGAAAGGTTAAGTCCTCTCTCTACCCATTATTAAAGTTCAGTGAATGTGACAAAGTCATATATTCCACTGGGGTCTATGGAACATGAACCATCAAGTAGCACGTCCACCACCATCAAAATCTAGATAGCAATTTGCACTATAATTATCCAACCAACAGAAGCCATGGTTTGATTGTATTCCAACCACAAAACTGCATTTTTAATGAGAAAATACTTTCATTTATTTTTATAATATGAATCTTCAAAGTAAGAGGCAAGAGTTCATTGTTAACAAAAGTTTCTACATATATAAATAAGTCACTAATAAAACTTAGAATGGGCACTCTGACAGCTTAGAAACAGCAAGAAAAAAACAAAAGTATCTGTTAGTTCATTTGAAACAAAAGGTCACTTTGAGCACTCACTTATTTCAGTTTTCTCCAGGCAGTCAAAGAAAAATGGATGATGGATATCAGAGGAAAGCTATTCTGTACAAAAATTGTCAACTCATACCTGGACTTTAATAAGGATTCCCTGAGATGCATATTCATTCTTATAACATGCATTTTATTTATTGCCTTTACACTGTATCTACAACCACGGAAAAATCCTACTTCTAATGAACGGGAGCAGTCTGTGTCATAAGTGGTGTTCAATCTGTGCCCAGTTTAATCAGACTGAGTCAGGTTACTTTGAAATTAATCTTAAGGAAGTTCTGTTTTTACTGCGGTACGTGGGAATAATGTTCCCAGACATCATCAAACAGATGCAGTAGCAAGAAGTGTAGTATAAATTTTGGGTTAAGTTTACTAGGCCACATGTTCTTCCAACTGCATCCAAAAATGCAAAATATGGTGGAAAATATAGCAGACTCAGTTGATATACTCTCATAAATTTTAATAACAAATGTGAATTTACTTCCAAAATATTTTTAATAAGAATTCAAAGAACGATTTAGTAATGAGATAGTGAGAGCCTACATTTTTAGAGACAAAAAGCTTCTGACTTTGTGTAATGCTTATAGCAGCCCAAATGCTTCATTTATAGAGGTACTTACATTTTTATCAATACCTCTCTTACCAAAGAAAGATTCACAGTACCACTGAGCAATTTGGAAAAATAAAATATCAATCAACAAATTAAAAAGACTACTTTGTACCGTCAGAAAAAGGAAATCAGTATGGGGAGGGGGGTTGATGATAGGGTTTATTAATATATCATATTGAAATTAACACTAAATTATAAACTTTAAGACAAAATTACAGATGTAAACATGGTACAGCCCAAAATTTAACCTTAAAAATATAATATGCCTGAGTTAAAAATATATTATTACTAAGTTAAAACATCCTTTTCTAACAGCTAAATACAAGCAGGTAGCATTTTAATGAACTCACAAATAACTTAAGATAGAGCTTTAAATGCAAGGCCTTGACAAAATGATTATAAAGTGGTTTAGTCCTTTTCTAACGTCCATATTCATTTCTGAACCATGTTCATGAGAGAAATAAAATCGGTCTTAAAACAAGATGGCTGCTTCTAGGGAACAAAAAAAAAAGAAAAGCAAGAAGAACGCTGACTTATCTGAAAGCCAAAAACCTAGCTTTTCCAAATCGGGAAACAAAAAATTAGCCATATTTTCTAATCTCTAAGGATGTATTCATGCACTCCCACAAAGAAACCTATAGATTACACTGTGCAGTTATTTAAAATTATTAATAGCAAAGAAATTTTTTCAAAAGGTCTAATATTTATGTGCTAATAACATGATTGCACAACACAAATACACAGAGATATCACATGACCAGTATTCCCACTTGTACTTCACATCAGAATACTGGTCATCAGTCATGAAAATCAGATCACTTGATAAGTAATGATAGGAATAATAATGATATCTTATATCTTTTAAAGAATCCCATCAAAAATGTCCAGTGATATCCTGTTACAAACACATCAACTGTATTTGGCTTTTTAAACACTCTAGGAACTTAACTTTTTAGACAATCACTCCTTGAACTTCACTTTGCTGACCTTCCCTGAAGCAAATAGAAGATTAATTGTATGACATATACATAAAAATTAAAAACATTTCCTACATTTTGTAATAATGTTTAAACAGATTTTTTTTAATCACTCAAAGCTATTTTTATTTCTCATTGAGTGGAAAATAAGACCTGACAGTAACATTTTCCTCAAGCTGTCAACTGTCAATTGTATGAAGGATATTTATAAAGATGACAAAGGTTTATTTTTCCTTATTGAAAATGATAGAATTCTACCTGAATGAAAGCCGAGCTAACCATCACCGTGGTACACTACTGTCTCTCAGCAACTAGATAACTTTAACTGGAAGTGTTCGCTATTTTAAAATAATGTTTTTATTGAAATCTGTGGCTCACTGTTTGAAAACAATATTTAAAAGCCACCCAAAATCAAGAGTTTACATCCACACATACCTCAGAAAATAGTGCAGAGATATCACTAGTTTACAATAAATCCTTCAAAGTACATTAAGGAGTATAGATTATCAAGAATACTAAGATATAAGGAACTTTTCTGTTTATAGTGAAAACTGCCTAATAGTTATGGTACAGAAAAACTTGCACTGTTACTTTTTAATTTCAAACTAAGTGTTTCTGTGTCATTGTGCTGCCTTGGCTATGACTGACTTAATTCTGAAAACATAAATGCAGACAAATTTAAGAGGAAACAGGCCTAGTAGTGAGTAATACCCCACTCAGAAACACGGGAAGTTCAAATTCATCACAAGAAACTTTTTTATCAAACAGCTCAGCATACAGCTTGAGAAGCAGATGAAAATATAAATCTAATAATATAAATCAGGTCCTTAAAAAAGACAGTAATTTACTGATGTTTAGTTAAGACCACTATCGTAAGACACATTGCTAAAAGTGAATATTAATACCTCATTTCTTATACTCCTCTTTGAGTTTTTTATACCTGAATATGAAGGTGTTATCCGTCACAAGTGATCAGAAGGCAATTTTTTCTCAGTTCAGAAGACTGATCCTAACTGAGTATCCAGTTTAAGTAGCGAGGGCCTTCCTCACTGTACTTAGGGACATACAGGCTTATTTTTCAACACGGACATTCTGATTGGAGCTGCTATTTTAATAGTATGTATACTGTTTCTGAAAAGAAAATTGATAACATATAATCAGTCAACAGAGATTGGTTCACTACTTAAAATATCATAGTTTTTTAAATCATCATCGCTCAACTGGAAGTTATTCAAAACAAACACAAAAATGAAGAAGGCTGTGTGGCTTCTTTTTAAAAAGATATTAAGCAAACGATTTATATTGTGGTGGTGGGAAACACTAAGCATTAAACCAAATGCTATCCTTATATAAAATTCTGTTCTTATCATTTCCTTATGTTTTGTTCATTTTATATTTTAATGTTTACTCTTTCTCAAAGGTACATGGTTTTGCCATATACTTCTCCCAAGCTTGCAAAGACCAGGACTCCTGAAGGACTAATTGTATTCATTCATTTTCTTGGCCCAGCATGAAGCTGGTAGCTTGCTTGGTACATAGCAACAGGGGTGAGGAGGAGGTGTTCATCTTTATCTGTCCCTATCCAACAGGAAATCAGGCCAGTGGACAAAATGAAATGAAATCCTTGTTCAAAAGGAATCTTGCAAGATTAAACGGCAAGAAATCCACAAGGTTAATTTGCTCCCAAATAACTAAGTGCTCCTTCCAAACCTGATCCTCAGTATTTTAAGGTGGAAGTCTCTGAATCTTATTGATTATCAGCCAGAAGACACATGGTAACAAGATATCCATTCAGCGAACCAATGGTTTAGTTACTACTGCTAAAATCAAGTAACCGGGATTAATAAAGTACTGAAGGCTCTCACTGATTCTTTAAATCACAAGGAGTGTATTAACCTTGGTCTCACACTGGAAATGCCCAATTAGACTGTACAGACAAGTGAGCCTCAAATAGCACTGATGTTCCACTCACCTAAAGACAACTGACTGCTTCGGATAGTTTATTATGAATATGAAACATAATGTGTAAAGTGGGTGGAAAATAACATCTCAGTAGCTAACTTCCCTTTTCAAACTTCTATGGAAAACTGGCCAAAAACAAGAAGCACGAATCTCTTTTACAAATTTCTAGATGTAACAGGGGCAGAGAAGGAAGATTCATTTCAGGTCAGGCATAAACAGGTAAGCATGAAAATCGTGAGATATAAATCTCGGTCAAACAGCTTTATATTTATCTGAGTGTTTGTATAAATTCTGATACAAATAAATGTAAAAATAATAAAATTATCTCATTACATCTACTGAAATGACCTAATACTTGGAGGCTCAAGAGTTAATAAAGTTAAAAGATTCTAATGCCTTTCATGTGAAGAACTTTTTATGTTTCTAACATATAATAATATTATTTAAAACACTGAAAATTTCAAAAACAAAGATAATCCTTTAAAAGTTTGATAATAAAGCTTATTCAAAACCAAAATCAACTTTACACCTTTCTTCAAAATAAATTTTCAGAGGTAAACCAAAGTAATTTCATTTATTTTTTGGTGGAAAAGGCACAGTCTGGCATACTGGCATACATATATTAAGACACTGATGGGTCAGATTTTTAAAAACTAAAACAAGTAAATTTTGAAAGAGGAAAAATGCCCAGGGATCATGATTAGGAAAAAATTACTTCTCTCTACTTAGCCACACACATATGACCTACGCTGCCAGAAGATTTGGGAGTGTTGACCTAGAATTCACATCACTTTCACAACTCCAAGATTACATGTTAACAAAACTAAATGGTGTCAATTACCTGCTACTCTCACATGAAATATTTAATTTACAAGTCCCTACAAGAATTGAGAAAGTCCAAAGAAAACATATGATTAGGTTAAAATTTAGTAAATCCCGGGTGAATTACAGAGGTATGTTTTCTGGTAAGAGAGTAACATTTTAAATTGGTGATACTAAACCTTAAGAGAAGCAAAGCACGAAGTCAGGAGAACCAGTATTCTTAAAGTGTGCTCACTGTATCTGCCACTATTCCACCCATTAATGCCAAGCATAGGAGACCTCTTTAATTACTGTGGCATCATTTTGGCAACCAGTCAAAAGAATCCAAGAATTTTCCCGTATATACACAGTGTTTAAAAGAATATTCTCATTGGAAGCACCAAACTGTTTATAGCATGCTTCAGATTAAGGGGAATGTTCTTTATACTGAGTCATCTGTACCTTTGTAAATAGGAGTAGCTACTAAGGCAGTATGTAAATAAAGTTTTATTTTTTATTTAAAGTTTCTTAAAAGCTTTTTACATTCTTAAAGAAATCAAGGACAAATAGTTATATTCTCCTGGATTTTGATTTTCATGACTCAAAGTTACTTAGTAACATGCTGGTTCAGAATTCAGCATAACACTGAAAGGATCATTCTATTTTCTCATTACTTAGGTGAAACTCATACAGTTTTTCAAATTTTTGAAAGAGCGAGAGCAAAGATGCATTCAGGCAAATGTTATCACATATTTCTACTCAGAGTGATAGTTTTCAGTTGCTATTTCAGATATTTGTGCCAATTCAACACATAAAATTAGTTTGGCCCACCGCCCAATAAATACTGGCAACTAAAAAGTTTTCAGCATTTGAAAATTGAACTTCCCAGAAGTGAATACCTGGGAAGACAGATTCTAACAGTAAAAGTATCTGACAGCAAATAAGTTTAGTATCTTTTCTTCTATGAACCTAAATCACTGGATGCTTATGGTATCAATGAAATCAGTAATGAAACCCAATGTAGTGAATAAACTCATGACTACAACAAATTACTATAAAATATTTAAACCCTGTGATCAAGATGTAATTCTTAATTCTATTTAAACACAATTTTATATTGGAGTCCATTGGTATAAACTAAAATATATTTATTTCACTCGCACAGTATCATTAGTAGTTTAACGTGTCCACTGAACTTGAAGTCTCTAACGAAAACAAATTAAATCTATTTAAGTTGTATTTAAAGTTTTCTATTCTTTTCTAAAAGACTGAAATCTTTTGATTATTTTTTAGCAAAATCTTAAAAGATAGGATTTATAGGATAATAGATAGGATAGCATATGGCTAGGTTACCTTTGTAACGATAACATATATGAAAGGGAAAGGCAGAACACTAAATTTATAAAATTTAGTAAACTGGTATAAATTTCTAAAATACTTCACTGTCTTTTGCGATAAACTGTATTTATTTTTTAATTACTTATTTTGCATTTTGGCTCCTTTTAAACTACATCCAAACTGACTTAATGCATCAAAAAAGTACCATCTTATTTAACATTTCAGAGAGAAATCTGCCATAAAATTATATTAAAATTAAGTTTCAGTGTAATAACATAGGAAGATAAATAAATCCATAAACCCCTAAGAATACTAAAGTAAGGGCTGAATATCTTGGGAAGGGAGGTATATCATTCTTTCTTTCGATCATTATCAAGATGATAATGATCAAATAGAAAAGTATTTCCACAAACCTCAAATTAGAATACTGACTTGAGAATACTCCTGGTCTTTTAAAATTCTGCAGATTAACTTTGGGCAGGTTCAAAGCTACCATGGTGGCATCCTGAGCAGAAGGTTTTTCTACAGGCAGGGCATATCTATTGAAAACATGACCTGTGACAAAAATCAATGTGCTAATCTTAAACCAAACAACAGTATCAAAAGCATAAAACAGAGACAGCCTAAGATAAAATAACCTCGAACTAACTCAGACTAGCTTGACAGGTTAAGAAGGTGGGGTAGAGTGGGGGTATGGCTGATTTTTCTGTTTTAACCCAGATGACTGGAACACCCAAGTATCCAAATAAATTAATGAGGAAAAGACCACACTGTGAAGTTTGGAGTGGGTAAGAAAAGACTACCAAAAGCAAAATGTCCCAAATGCAACTAACCAATTTCACTTTTATTTAATAAGGCGCTAAAGTTTACAAATATAAATTCCATTTCGTATATGCTGTCTAATAAAGCCCAAAGGGGGAATAAAACCAACCGGCATAATGAGGCTTGCTTTTAACACCATCACAACTGGAAAGCTTGCTCTATTTGTCTTGTCAGCTTTAATAAAAGGCATTTCCTCTGGCAGGATGGCTTCTTTTTCTCTTTTTCTCATAGTGGTAAGTGGCATGTCAAAGAAGAAATAGCTTCCCATGCCACCACCCACCTCCAGAAGACTTTAAAAAAAAAATTTAACCAAACTTTCAGGGATGTCACCAATTCTACCAGGCGAGCAATCAGGGCTTGGACTACCTGGGTGTGACTACATTTCCTGGGGTAGCAGGGCGGAGGGGGAACTCTTTCTCTGTTCGGCAACCATTGGACTGCTTGTGGGGGAACCTGCCGATCTTCACCTGAGCTGACATTACTTCAAGTGGAGAATCCCTCCCATGCCTGCATAAGGAAGGAAGGCGGGGGGACCGCGGAGAGGTCCGCCGGGAGGTGGGAAGCATTGGAAGCGCCCTCCAGACCCCTGTCCCCAGGCGAGCTGGGCGCGCAGCAACCATAAACTCTCCCTTCGGCCTCCGGCCATTCTCCTCCCAACTTCCACTTCAGCCCAGGGAAAAGAGCAGAGATTTGGAGTATAATCGATGCTGTTTCCCTCCTGGGCGGGCACCGAGGCCAGCCCACAGCTGGAAGCTGGCCTGGGTCCCAGAGAGGCAGACAATTTGGGCCCAGTGGGGCAGACTGCTGCCCATAGGCCCGGGAGAAAGTAGGGCTGGAGCTGTTCTGGATCGGGAGGGGTCCTCCTAGCACTCTGGACAACCTCCTACCCTAACCCCAACCCCACATTCAGAATTCGTGAACAAGGGACGTCCGCGGGTGGTTACGGTCCAGCAGCCGCCCTAGGGAGGTCCCGGGCGCCCACCTCTAGCCTCCCGCGTACACAGAGGGCTTCGGGTACCGCAGCAAAAATGGTTCCAGGTAACCGCGCGAGCTTCTAGGGCTGCAAACCGCCAGGCCGCGGACGGAGGGCTCCCATCTCCCTGCTCCGCCAACTCCAGCAGCTCCGCACACAAGATACAACCCCGCATTATATCAAACTTTCTGGCACCTTGAGCCCACCCAGGGATGGAAGAGGTGGGAGAACCTTCCCCACTGCCAAGTGCGCCGGGCCCAGGCTGACCCAGGGGCCTGATAATTTCCTCGTAGTTAAAGAAGAAAATAACCTAAAGCTTCCGCTTCCCAGCCCCCCTCACTTTACCCAGCGCGTGTGCTCTCTGAGCGCACTGAGAAAAGAAAAAAATTAAAAACAAAACAAGGGGGAAAAACAACTTTGAGGATGTTTGGCGGGTTCTCCTTGCAGTCCCTGCGCACCCACGATGCTGGCAGGAGCTCCTGGCGGTGCGCACCCGAGGCTGCCAGTGCCCAAGCCCTGCACCGGGATCGGGATGACGGCCAGCCTGCCAGGGCGGGTAAGCGGGGAAAGTCTTGACTCCCCGGCTCCCGCCTTTTCCGAGTCTCCTCGCTGTCTGCAGAGGCAGCCGGTCTGGGCAGACCCGGGGACTCCCAGGGGCGCCCAGCCTCTCCGCGGTGGCTTAACAAAGACTGGCGCAACTGGAGCGCTTCCCGCGGGCGCCTCGAAAGCCATCAGCGCCGGAACGACGTAGGCTCCGAGGGTGCGCGCTGCCGGCAGGAGGTGCGCGCTGGTCCCCGCTGCCGCTGCGGCTCCTTCCGCAGGGCCCCGAGGCCCGAGCAGCCAAGGCACTTGGCCCCCTATTCCCTTACCTAGGGTTGCTGCTGTTCCAGTAGACGGCGTAGCGGTCGGCGACGGCCTTGGAGCCCGGGTCCTGGCTGAACACACACATCCAGAGGACCAGAAACATCAGCGTCAACATCTCCACGTGCAACATCACGCCTGGCCAGCGGCGGAGCCCCGGACGCGCCACTCCGGGGAGAAAGCAGGAATCCGGAGAGAGGGAGGGAAGGAGAGAGCGAGAGCGACAGAGTGGGAGTCAAATAAATATGAATAAATAAAAATGAAGAGAATGAGGAAAGAAAGAGGCTCACTACAAGCTGGGGAGGGGGAGGTGAACGAGAAGAAAAGAGGCAGTGGAGTGGAGAGGCTAAATACAAACTCGCACTCCCAACTGGAGGGTTCCGAAGAAAAAAAGAAATTACAAGATGAAGAGAAGCAAGCGAGTGTGTGGTGGCAGCGGCGAGGGCGGGGGAAGGAGTGCCAAGCTGTGTCTAGGGAGGAGGCGGCAGGCCGGTCACCCAGGGAGAAGGAGGTGCGCGCCGGGCCGAGCGGCAGCAGCTCGGGTTGGGGCAGGCGGCGGCGCACGCTGCACAGTCACCGGGAGTTGCGCGCCGCAGCCTCGGGGAGACATACACTGGCCCGCCGGGCCCGGCTCAGCGTCCGCGCCGCGGGCTGCACAGGTCTCCGCCGCCCAGGGCCCTCGCAGTGCGCCCCGCTTCGCTCCAAGTTACTTTGGCGGCCGGTGGGAAACTGCAGGAGGGCTCCTTGTAGATAGGGGGCTTCGCGCCTGTGGCCTCTTCTGTGCCTTGACTGGACAGCCCCTAGAAATCTCGGAGGAGTCGTAGGTGTTGCGGATTCGGGGCGGTGCTCTGAGAAGGGTGGGGATCCGGAGCCACAAATCCAGCCCTGCCGGCGTCCTGGAACTGGTTAAGCGGCAACTAAGCTGGCGAGGAGCGGTCTGCCTCGCAAACCTCAAAAAAAAAAAAAAAAAAGTTTGGCTCTCCGTGTCTTCCAGCAGGTCCTCCGGCGGAGTCGGACTGCGACTGCGGCGGCGGCGGCGGCGGCGGCGGCGTGAGAGGACACCGCAGGCGCTGGCCTCGGGGATTTCTCGCGCGTGCTTTTCTCGGTCGGGTGTGAGTGCACCAGAGTGAATGAGGAGCAGAGGTCACCTACCAGCCAGCCAGGCAGAGCTGGGATGCCCAAACCTGCAGGACGACGCCAACCCAACAGCTCGGTTGGAGAGCGGGAGGGGAAACAATCACTTTCAAATGAATCCCTCCAACTCCTGGATGGGCTGATTGATGTCAGTCTCCGATCGCCTTCCGGGAGCAAGAATGAGCCCCCAGACGCAGTGCCAAGAGGCCCGAGTGAGCCCTCAGAAGTGTCCCTGCGACTCCGATGGGTTCGACCCCAAGCCCAGCAACTTGTAGAGACGCATCAATCAGTTTGAAATGGAGAGAGAGGAAAAAAAGAGCGCACGAGCGAGTGGCACCTCCCCGATGACTACATCAGAAAACCTTTCCGAGCCTCCCGCAGCTGTTCCCCTTTCCCTCCTTGGGCACAGCAGCAACAAGAGGTGAAAACCACCAACAGAATCCTAAAACCCCTACCAGGCGGGAAAATAAATTTGAGAGCAGCAGCAGCAGCACGGGCAGCCCAGGAGGGATTGAAACGGCTGGCGAGAAGTGGAAAGGGGTAAAAGTCAGTTTTGTAAAAGAAAAAAAAAAGAGAGAAAAAATGCTTTATGGGAAAAAAAAATCTCCTCGGGCACGCCCCCTCGTTAATGACCTGCGTGTAAAGCCGACAGCAGCGGCGACCCAGCAACCGCACAAGAGCGCGAGGCGGCACGCGTGAATGTGGACGTGGGCGGCGCGGGGAGGGGCAGGCGTGTAATGCAGGGCGCGGGGCAGGCGGGCGGCGCGAGCGCGGGTATGAGCTCTGGATCCAGTCGGGGGGAGGCGCCGCCAGCCCGCGCCCAGCAAGTGCTGCTGCTGCCGCGGCCTGAATCATGTGGGTCGCTCCCGTTACCCCCCCACCATGCAGATTACTTGCAGGGGGGTGTCTGGAACAGCCAGTCAGGGAACGGCCTGCTGTTTGCTTACAGATCGAGGGATTTTTTTCCTCTCTCTTTACGCCAACCGGATTGGTTGCTCCAGGAGAAAGAGGCGTTTTCCTAATCTCCTTTCCTTGCTCACGCCTCCTACCCCCTCCCCGGCCCCACCTTCCAGAAACCTGACTAATTGAATTACGGGGAGTGCCGAGGCGCCCTCTCCTTCGCCCGAACCCAGCAGCTGCGCGTAACCCTTTGGATGCTGAATTCCGTCTGGACTGAGGAATGATTTAACATCTTTTTACCTGAGAGTGGGTTATTTCAATTACAAAGGAAGCGGCTCCCGTCCTGGTGCCGGAGAGCCGAAATCTGTCTCTCGGGCTCCTCAGGTGACGTGAAGTCCCAGCAGACCCGCTGGCAGAAAGCCTCAGTGATTACGTTTTCTTGTAAATCTTTGACCTACGCAATTGCCCGGCTCTGGGTTATATGGAAAGCTGAGCATCTCCCTGGTGCCTTTCAACTCTCCTCTTTCTATCAAGTATTTAAACGTTCAAGAGCAGGAAGCAAGACTTTTCTTTAAAGAGATGCTCTGAAAACACTTTTTTTTTTTAATCAAGAAAATCAGTGTAGAGTGATTACCATTCAGTGCGAATCTTCAGCTGGGAGGAAATGAATGCGTCAGGGAAGTCCATCAGAAAAACGTTACACACTTTCCATTTCAACCCCGCGGTTGGTTCGCTACCACACTCCCCAAAGAATTAATGCTTTGAACAGGGTCGGTACGAGAAGAAGCCTAGGTCGGGGGGTCGGGGAACAAGGTCCCTTGTTATTGGAAAAGACTTTGCGTTCCCGGACTTCTAGAGCAGGTTGCAGCACCTTGGACCCTGGCCGCCACCGAAGCGCGACTGCCTGGCAGCGAGGCAGACGCAGCTCCGGGAGGCGCGTGTCCCTGTCCTCCAGCGTCGGGGAAGCTAGTCAGGCCCCCGGCGCAGCGCGGCTACAAACCCTGGAGACTCGCCCTCGCGCGGCTCCGCGGGCTCGACCTTAGAGGTATTAGTCTTTCTTGCTCTCTAGGGAGTTTGCTGCCTCAGGGGAAAAAGGCTGATTCTCCCAAAAGAGAGAGGTTTAGTTTTGCTCCCAATCTTGCCTGTTCTCCCCTTTACTTATTATTAGCCCAATATAATCAAATATCGCGTCTGTCCTGTGCTTTCCAGTCCTAGAGCTCGGGATTTCCAGGCGCCTCAGAGCTGTTTGGAAGCATCCAGACGCCCTCCAGTGGTGGGCCTGCAGTCCGCAACCTGCGCGGGTATTGCCTACAGCTCAGCTGTACTGAGTTTGATGGAGAATCTGAGATCATGATCAATAAAGACTTAAGGGAAAAGGAACAGTTCACACCGGCATGGAATTACCTGGATGCTATGGGTCCTTGCGTGAAAGTTGGTAGTTTCTCAATTACAGAAATCTTTCCTACCTAAAGAGATCCGGAAATTGTCCTACAAAAGTAACTTTTCTGTTTGTGACTAGATATAAACTGAAATCTGCTTAATTATAGACTCCACAACAAATCCCCCTAACAAATCAACCACCTTTCTAACTTAAAAAAATGTAAATTCAAAATATTAATGCAAATACCTCTGTATATTTCACAAAATTCCATCAATAAAAAAGCAGTGGGAAAACATAAACTAGAGAACTAAAGGATAATCTGGTTTTTTAAAAATATAATTTTCATTTTAAAAGTTATTTACTTTTCCCTCATGGTCTCTAATATTGCTGATGTTCAAGTTCTTTGACTATTTTTGGGTGTGTTTGTTTTTTCTGTTGCAGGAACAATGCATTTATTTCTTCCTTTGGCCTCTCTGATAGTAGCTCTAATAGATTGCTCATATGACGGAAGCAGTTTTGCAGGAAATACCCTGGACCCTTTTAAGGGACATCTGTATCTTTAGGAAAAAGAGAATGCACACTTCTATCTTGGGGGAAAATGCTGATCATCATCAGAGAGTCTTTTTAGTCAGGGAAATATCGGGTATCATCAGGGAATTAGCAAGCTGGCTTCCTGTGGCTTCAAAGCCAAAAGGAGTGTAAAAAAAAAAAAAAGGAATTTATGTCCATTTATTTCCTATCTGAAAACTCATGAAACACATACTGTAACCAAAATTGATAAGTGAAAATTCAACATATCAAAAGAATATAAATGTCCTACTATTTTACATGTCTCTAATTTGGTTAAAGTCTAGAGAGTCTCATTACAAACAAACAAAACAATTAAACATTATAGCTTTCCTTAAAATGATTCACGGAGCTGGAATAAAAGATTGGAATTAGGAACTGTTGAGAACATAACTCAAAATGTCTGTGTGAAATAACTCATAAATCTAAATAAAGTGCTTTCTTCTGGGATTACCTACATAATTATTGTTACTAAGCAGCAATACAATAGATCAGCAATTTTCAACCTTTCTCATCTCATGGCACACATAACAAACTAATTACTAAAATTATGCAACACACCAAAAAATATACTTTTTGCCAATCTGACAAAAAAATAGGTATAATGTTGATTCATTCACACTGGATAACTATTATTGTGTTGGCTACTCTCATTTTTTATTTACAATCTATGGGAAAAGAGGTCAGTGTCCCTGACTAAATAGCCAGGTATTCCATGTTTTCAAAATTCTTGTGGCACATCAGCGTGCCTGCCACGGCACACCGGCTGAAAATCCCTATAGTAGATACATGCTTAGAGCTTGAAGATAAGTATTATTAATTATACATTTGTTGCTAGTAATATGACATATTCAAGTCACATTACTCAAGTGATTTTAATGTGTACAACTCAATACTATACAAAATAATTATATTATGATTAGCCCAGTGTTACAGAGGCAATGGCTTTCAAGTTCGCCTTTAAGGGATAAGTAGCCTTTTCCCCAGTGTAGAAGGAGGTTCAGGTATAACAGAAAGAAAACAGCAAGAAGCTAAAAATGTGGATGAATAAAAGTACGGGGAGTATGTGAAGACTTTGAGATTGAAACAGGGTTGTGGGAGCTGAGACCTGAAAAGTTGGTTGAGAATGGACTGCAAAAGGGCTTCACTGCATTCTAAAAACGTTTGTATTTAAAGCAACAGGCAACCAAGTGCACTGGTGGTTTTAAAACAAATGACACTGAAGCAGTAATCATTACTGCCTTAAGTTAAAACACAAACAGGGATTTATTTATTTATTTTTAAATTTTTGGCCTTGAACTACCTAGATCAATGTTCTAATGTTGGCTATGAATTAGAATCACCTAGGGAGCTTTTAAGAAAGAACAATGCCAGAGCCCCACTCCCTGTTTTAGCTGGTTAGGGGAGGGGACCTGGGATCTGTAATTTTTAAAAGCTTCCCAGAGAGTTCTAATGAGCATAGAGGATTGAGAATCACTGGTCCAGGTAATGTGTTTTTACCTTAACTACTTCAATATTTCAGGCGAAAAAGTAACTTCTGTACTTATTTACCTAGAGAAATGTTCCAGCTAACCGTCAAGGCAGGAATGTTGATACTTTAGAAAAGCTGAATTTTATGATCCTGTGTATTAAAATGAAGCAATACTTCTCACATGGCACAAAATGGAATGCCATCTCCAAGATGGGGTTTCGGGGGTACAGCTTACTTTTAAGTATGGATTAATCTTCCTTTTTGCATTACCTGCCGTCAGATGGAAGTGGAATTCTATTGGGTTAAGTGACCGGGCAAATAAATGAAGTAAGTTGGTGACTCAACCCCCAAAGTTCACAGACTAAGCAACTCTTGTTTAATATGGCAGTTAAATGAAAACTGATACCCAGAAGACATAATAAAATAAATAAACTCAAGACCAAATATTAAAGAAATAAAAGACACAAAACTATGTAACAGATAACTAACATAATGGTATTCAAGCTAACCTTGCTGTCTAACTTTCTAGAACATTTAGAATTTGTTCCAAAGCCCCAAGAAGCCCAAGTTTAATTACCAAACTGTCACCCTGCTATCCTGCCCACAGAATGTTTGAAGTTATTTAAAGAAGTCTTCTCTTCTATTCACCTCTTTTATAGCAGGTTACTTGGAATCTTTAGAAATAACTCTTTGCTAGCTTTTCACTCCTTAGAGACCTTAGGAAATGCTCCTTTTCTATTTCTGATCTAGCTGTCTCTTTTGTGAACCTAAAAAAAAAGAGAGAAAAGAGGAAAAAAAACTCAACCAAATAGAATACAAAGTCTTTTGTCTTGTGACCTTCAACTTTCATCATGAATTTCCTACTTTTCTTCATTCTCCCTTTACTTTCCTGGAGTCTGTTGCACAGTCCCTCTTCTCTTGAATTCTGTGGATAAGGAGAAGCAGTTTTATAAGTTACTAAAATATTATGAAAGAAGCATTTAAAAAATGTTTTAATACTAACCATCCATTTGTTGTGGTTTTGCCCACTTCAAAACACAATATAAGTAAAACCTACATTGTAAACTTTTTAAACAAATGGAAGTTTCAGCTGTAATTTTCATAAACAACTATTACTAGGCACATAGGTAAATATGTATTATGTTTCTGTGATTACAAATGTGTATGTGCTTAAATGTAATTTTAAAGGAAGCAAACAAGAACTGGTTGATTCAACCAATTTCCACAACACTTTTAATTATCTAGACTCAGTCTAGATACCATAGAGTTATGTGACTAGTTCAACCATAAAGCAGAAATTGGCAGTTTATATATTCCACAAGAAATTTTTAAGTTGTCTTTTACTATTTCATCATGTGTTTACTTTTTATTGTTCTGTATTTCCCCTCTTCAATTTTTTAAAAGATTTTTATTTATTTCTTTTTAGAGAGAAGGGAAGGAAGGGAGAAAAAAAGGGAGAGAAACATCAATGTGTGAGAGATACATTGATTGGTTGCCTCTTGTACACCCCCAACTGGGGACTTGGCCGGAAACCCAGGCATGTGCTCTGACCAGGAATCAAACTGGTGACCTTTTGGTTCACAGGCCAGCATTCGATTCACTGAGACACACCAGCCAGGGCTAAACTTTTAAATAAAAAATACCAAAAACTTTTATTTGCATTTTATACATCTAATTGATAATTATCATATTGTATACTGTCAGTATACTGTCCTTATATGTTCTTTGTTAATTATTAAACAGCACTGCATTCCTTACTTAAAAGAATATGTTACCATGAATGCCTATTACCAAAAAATTAAATTTTTGTATTTGTTTTATTACAATGGCAATCATATACATCTACAGTATACCTTTATTGAAATAAAAAGAACTTAGTCTTTTCAGAAATAAAATTAATTTGTCCTTTTTTCCATACTCAAACTAATAATTAGGATTTTTCTACCACCAACTCCATCTACCAACACCAAAAAGCATCTAAATTTGCATTTATATATTTCTTTACTTGTTTAGAAACCCCCAAAACATCTTTTACTTCATTGATACCATTATACAGGATCTAGCACAAATAATGCCCCTTTTTTATTACAAAATCAAAAGCATGTAATTCTGTAACATAACAATATCACACTCAAGCACACCATGTGACATTTTTGGTGGAATGTTCAAATTAAAACTATAAATTATTATACCCATATTATTGCCCTACCAACCACACTCAAACAGGCGTTCCTTCTGCCAGACCCTGTATTGTACATATATATACATGTATAATATATATATGAGTATATATAGAGACAGAGAAAGTGAGAGAACTTATTTTTCAATCAATTTCAACCAAGATTTTCATCAACTTCTGGGAGGATTCTATTTAAAGATGAGTAGAGGATATAATCTTTAGTCAGTGAGCACGATTTTATGAAATAGGAAATGCTGTTTGTAAGCCCCTTTTTAGCTTTGGCTTTACTTTTTTCTCCCATATCTAAACCAACTAAGCAAAGCAAAGTGTAGAATTATGGCAAACCAAGAAACTTCTTCCTCAATTTTGTGTTTTTTTTTTCTTTTCGGATAAAAAGCTCCTTTAAAGGGATTTTGAAGTATGGATTTTTTTATTTTTATAATCATCTAAATAATTCTCTCTCTCTCTCTCTCTCTCTCTCTCTTACTCCATTTCACTTGGCAACAGTAGAGATGGTTTTTTCAAATATACTATTAATTTTTAGGAAAAGTGTCCTTTTTATTGCAGATTTATAAGCCTAGTCTGAGACCTCCAAATACCTTATGCCAACACTGTAAATTTTACTGTGATGCTGTAAAGTTACAGTTAAGGTATAATTTTTAAAAAGTATTTCATCCTGTAGTTTGGAATAATAGTTATAAAGCTGGTCTCTATAGAAACCACTGTAACTTAAGACTTCAGAACATCAGATGATAATGTAGAGGATTATTTGCCAAAACTTTTTTTTAAAATGAAAGATATTTTACTGAATTGTCTCTTTCCAAACTCAAGTCAGGAGAGGAATGTGTGCTCTTAAAATGACTACCTTTTAATCAGAGATTATCATTCTCCATTTTCATTAGTCTATTTTGGGGGGAGTGGCATATGATGTATACTAAATTAAATAGGATTTATTGGCTCAGCTAAACTCTGAATTACCTTCTTTTCTTGTGGATTAGGAGAGTTAATTTCCTAGCCTTTTTCCTTGAAATCAATTAGGATCTTTTATATGGCCTATCTGGTATTCTGCATACTTTCAGTGCTTAATAAATATTACATTAAAATATTAGCATAATAATAAATCATCTTAAAGTACTACATGAACTATTAAGTGAGATCCTATTCAGTTTGAGCCAAGACATCACAAAGTTTTATTTTCTCTATATGCATGCAAAGTAATTTTGAAACTCTCTTTCCATGAAATGTCCTTGCATCCATAAAATGTCTACATATTACCAAGTAAAGTGGTGAAGGTGTATCTTCCAGTTCTGTATTTCATTTGTTCAATTTATTCTGGAGACTGAATTTGCCGTTTTAATAAGAGAAAATTTAAAATTGGGCAGACAAAAATGGAAATAGCACCATTTGTCAAGTAAATGCCCTTTTCCCAATGTCAATTCTAAAATCTTCATAGAAATTTACCAGGCCAGCAGCTAGGTAGTGTTCCTTGCCATTAAGAAGTTCTGTATTGTCTGTGATTGGTTATGTCACACAGACCCAGACAAACAGCCACTGAAAACATAAGGATTTTCTTTACAGTTCCAGGAACAAAAATGAAATAAAAATTATTCAGTTAATACAATCTTATCCTAACAGGTTGCTTTGAGGGAGGTCCTAGTTTGAAACTGCCATCAAGGCAAAAAATAAAGAATTATTTCTCCTCCAAAAGTATTGTCCAAATATTGTACATTTTATCTACCAATACGTGAATCAAACATTGGGTTGGCCAAAAAGTTTGTTTGGTTTTCTGCTGATGATGGCTCTAGTACAGCTTAGTTGTCCTTAACTTCATTTAAAACAATTTTTGTTAGGTTATATTGTGACAGCTGTCATATCACCGTGCACTAAAAAAAAATCAAAATTGGTGAATTTTTATGTAGCCATTTTAATATTGAAGATGGAAGAAAATAAGCAACATTTTGGGCATATTATGCTTTATTATTTCAAGAAAGGTAAAAATGCAACTGAAACACAAAAAAAGATTTGTATGGTGTATAGAGAAGGTGCTGTGACTGATTGAATGTGTCAGAAGTAGCTTGCCAAGTTTCGTACCGGAGATTTCTCCCTAGACAGATGCTCCATGGTCAGGTAGACCTGTTGAAGTTGATAGCAATCAAATCAAGACACTAATTGAGAAGAATCAATGTTATACCACGTGGGAGATAGCCGACATACTCAAAATATCCAAAGCAATAGTTATTGGTGAAAATGAAAAATGTGTCTTTTATTTTATGGACAAAACTAAATGGACTTTTTGGCCAACCCAATAGAATAAAAATGATGCATCATCTGTGGTAGGTAGCAAAATGGCCAAAATTCTTCCCCCTTTAGAGTGTACTTTTACAGTTAGTCCCTCCCATGAATTGATGGAGTCTATTTTTCCATACTTGGAATCCGAATTGACCTGGGGACTTGCTTTGGCTTACAGAATGTGACAGAAGCAATGTTGTACCAATTCTGAACCAAGCCTCAAGGGGCATCGAAGCTTCCATTTTTTCTCTAGGAACCCAGCCCAGTTGACATGTGGACAACTGAAGCTGGCCTCCTGGTTAGTGAGAGCCACGTAGCCCATTCCCCTGCAATGTCCCCACCAACCTCCAGGAGCAGAGCTATGTAATTGGCTGGCAGCTGCCAGCTGATGCATGAGAAATTCCCAGCCAAGACTAGAAGAACTGCACAGCTAAATCCAGCCTAAACTAACAACCAACAGAATCATGTCCTGTCCTGAATAAATGTTTCTTGTTTCGAGCTACTAAATTTTGGGGTGGTTTACTATATAGCAATAGATAATATATGCATCTTCTTCTTAATTGACTGAAAATAATATTTTAAATATTATTCAGCTCAAATAATTGCTATTCCTTCACAACCTGGATTTCCATTACTGACTTACTTGGTGTTGAATCTATAATTGGCAAGCATAACTTTCTGTATATTTCTAACAAGAATGTGTATCTCTGTTACTTCACAAATTTTACAGGGAGTCTTTTTTCTTCAACAAGAACTTTACATGGAACCCTAAATGAATACAATTAACATTCAGGCCCTTCTGATCCTCTTAGGATAATATCATTTAGTTAGAATAGCAAACCTGAACAGATGATTTATCCAGAGGTGATTCTTCTTCTAAAGTGGTGCCCAGGAAGAAAAATGAAAAGGTAAAATCAAAGGAATCTATGTTTAGCTTCATCTCAAATCTCCACATCACTCACTACTATTGATTTAACATCATGGCACCTCTGTACTTCAGCAGGAAGATCTGCCACAAGACAGAAATGGTAGTGACCCTGTAAGGGTCATCTTACTGTCAGCCTCAAATTACAACATCTCTTCTCTTGGCTGACAGCCACTGCAGGACCGGATATGCGCAGCTTTTTTTACATAGATGGAACAGATGTGTTTCAAGGAAGTAAGATATAAAGTGAAATCTTATATATCAGGTCTTATCTCCCTATAATTAAAAATTGGAGGCGACTTTTGTCAAGGGTTCCTATGCATGCTCGAAGTCTTTACTAGACCAAATCCCCAATGTGTGCCATCTGGGGGAGACTAATCCACAAACACAGAGTTGTCTTTTCAGCATTCATCTCATTTTCTTTTTCTAAAGGAACCGAACCTTTGTCTACCCTTCCTTCTTGGTTTTCTTACCCTTTGTTATTGGTTATTTCCACATTTTCAGAGTTCTCTCTTTTTGTCTCCAACTAGTTTCTTCTGACTGCTTGACAATGACTCACAGCCCAGTTCCAGGCACATAGTGAACACTTAGAAAGTATTTGTGGAGTAAATATCCATTCCTTAAATATAAGTGTTTTTCTTTAGCCCTCTTTTCCTTCTTCACTAACTTGATCTTTAACAAATCACATTCATACTCACAGCTCCAATTATAGTCCCTTTGCGGATGTCTCCCAAGCTTTAGCTGTAGGACCTTATACTTTCCATCATTAGATCCACATTCCCAGCCTTCTCATTCACTCGTTCAAATGACTGTACTCTGATACCTCAAAGCCAGCAAGCCCAAAATGCGCATCTATTCTACGAACATACCCAGACACGGCCTTCCTGGCACTACTGCTCTTTAGCATGCCAAGGTCAGGATAAAGTCCCCTATCAGCTCCCAAATGAGAACTTCTCCCTGAAAGGCTTGATAAAGCAGAGGACTCTGCATTCTGTTAAGAAATGTAAAAGGAAGGAAGGAAGGAAGGAAGGAAGGAAGGAAGGAAGGAAGGAAGGAAGGAAGGAAGGAAGGAAGGAAGGAAGGAAAGAAGG